>CM060969.1:110373328-110534137 GCA_030765045.1 Tenodera sinensis
AACGTATTGCATTTTACGGCTGAAACGATGGTGCTTATGAAGTATTTATATGAATCTCTTAGCTCTTGAATCTCGGAAATGACTTAACAATTTTGACAAAAGCTTTTATTTAGTTAACGTTTTGCTTTTCAAATTTATCTCAATAAGTATCTTCTCCCAAAGAACAAGATTGCACAAAGGAGGGGGGGGGGGGGGACTCCTATAAATACAATTCTCAATTTCAAATTAATATTTCAGATAAACAAGTATATAAACAGCTTTTGTCTCAATTTGTGATTTGGTGAACAGCTGGATAAGTTTTTGTAACAATAGTTTGTAGAAAAGTGAGTAGAGAAACTTACGTGAACGTATTTTTACTTTCTCTATTACATATAATAAGTAAGAGAGGTATTGTATTCTACTGAACAATTCGATATGGAGATGTGTTGAGACTTCCTGGATACAAAAATATTTTTGCTTTATTGTACAGCCATGGAAAAAATGATTGCATTAGGAGAGCAGAATATTTCTAAGTCCTACTCGTGTTGGTGCGCGATTTACACAAGTCGATATTTTCAGCATACAGCTGACTTTATTGGTAGTCATGATTCCATATGCCATCGTCTGTTGAACATATAAATTGGGCGTGTTCGACAGACAATAACATATGGAACAGAGACTCGGCCGCTGTTGGAAATATCGACTTGTGTACACCGCGCTGCAACACGAACGTGGGATTAAGACACATTCTGGTCTCCTAGTGCACTCGATCAGTTTTTCCATAGCTGTACATAGTAAATAGACAAGGTACTGAATTCCACCCAAAAATTCGTTACCGAAATTTTAGTGGAAACGAACTTTTTGAGGTCCCCCAAATTAAAAAGATGCATTTTTAGGAACAATGCCCGCAGGCACATATATGATGCTCTCGTGGTATAAGGTTAAACATGCTAACCTCTGGTTCCCGAGGGCGCGGGTTGAAACCCGGTGGAGGGCGATAATTGTTTTTAAGGCGTAGGAATCCTTAGCATGGCTTCCTTCGGAAGTGCGGTAAAACAATTAGTTCTGCGTCGTAGATTTGCAGCATGTAAAAACCTCAAGAGATAAGAGATAAAAATAAAGAGGCACAATGAAGCGTTCTTTCACGCCCATTATAGAATGAGACGCTAAGAACCACAATAGTTGAAGAACGTCCATAAATAATAACATTTGTGTGTGTGTGTGTGTGTGTGTGTGTGTGTGTGTGTGTGTGTGTGTGTGTGTGTGTGTGTGTGTGTGTGTGTGTGTGTGTGTACAACATAATTCAAAAACGAAAAGTCGGTTTTAAATACAAAATACCACCCCATATTACCCTTTCCATGGAATACCTTTGAACATTTTGATTTTCCAAAAATGCTTTTCACGATTTTGATTAAAACACCATATGTTTTAAATATTTTTATGAAAAATTTAACGTATATTTTAAATTTTCCGGGATTGATTTCAAAAGTCGCCTTCATTCTAGATGACCTTTGCAATACGGAAAACCGCAATAGACAAAATCTTACTACACAAAAAATGAAGATCTTAAAACGTAGAATTTATGTGCAATACATACCATAGAATAACTTCACCATACAATGGCACTTGGCTGCCTCCAGAGCAACTAATAGAGACGCGCGCTGAATCCACCAATTTCTTTGAACCTCTCATGAAGAGTTGACAGCGTTAAATGATAGTATGCATGTGGGTGGCATTTTTTGTGATCTAGCAAAAACATTTGATTGTGTAAATCATGAAATTTTGATAGGAAAACTACAGTTCTATGGGATAAAAAATGAAAATCTAAATTGGTTTATATCATACTTAAAAGGAAGAAAACAAAGGGTCGAAATCAGCAATCCCAACCAGTATAACAACACACCGGATTGGAAATCAATTAAACATGGCGTTCCCCAGGGATCGATATTGGGGCCTCTATTATTTTTAATCTACATAAATGACCTCCCACTATACATAAATAACATTGCTAGTATCTATCTATTTGCAGATGATACCAGTGTCCTCGTGAAAAGCAAAAATTTAAGTGAGTGCGTTATCAAATTAAATTATGTACTAAACTGCACGTCAAATTAGTTTAAAGCAAACAAACTGTCAGTAAACCTTGAAAAAACAAAATTCATTAAATTCATAACTAATCGTTCACCACATACCCATATAGAAATAGGAATCAATGATATTTTATTGGAACAACCTAATGAGGTAAAATTTCTAGGTCTCCAAGTAGACAACCACCTGGATTGGAAGTCACATATTAATTACATTACACCTAAGCTTAATGCAGCATGTTATGCCATCCGATCTCTGGTTAACTTCCACACGATTGACACACTGAAGTTAGTTTATTTTGCTTCTTTTAACTCCATTATGGAATATGGAATAATGTCCTGGGGAAATTCAGTGTATAGTAAGAACATATTCCTAATACAAAAGAAGGTTATACGAATAATATGCAACACCCATAGAAGGCAGTCATGTAAAGATCTATTTCGGAAACTGGGTATATTAACCTTACCTTGCGTATATATACTGTCTGTTTTAAAATTTTATGCTAATAACCAGAATTGCTTTACAACTAACATGGAAATTCATACGTTTAACACTAGGCAAAAAAGAAATATACATCGTCCCAATGCCAAACTCTCTTGCTTCCAGAAAGGTGTTTATTGTGAAACAATTAAAATATTTAATGCTCTCCCCAGTAATCTAAAGGAAAATGTTAGCAATTTCAGAGTTTTTAAAGCTTCCCTTAAAGAGTATCTCTGTGATAAGTCATTTTATTCTGTAGAGGAATATTTAAATCAATAATCAGCCTAATGTCAGATCAGTTGTATTGTTCGATAGGTACCAATTAGGGAATTAAGTATAACAAGGGTAGTTGAAAATACAATAATGACGTGCAGGCTACAAAAAGCCAACTAATTGATTACAATTTAAGTTCCAATATTAAGTAACAGTGTTAATGTGTTTGTTGATATTTTGAAAATGTATATTTGAACAATCATGTTGGACACGCTTTATGTAAAAGTAAGGATGTAAATAGATATTCTGTATATATGAGCATAATTGAAATGTTGTCTACTCTGTACATTACATACTATGTAAGAATTAAAATAGGTATGCTATGATTAATGTGCACAGTTAATATTTTGAGGTCGCTTATCTTAAATTTGACACACTTAACACATGAGTAAGAATATTTTTTACTAATAAGCTAAATGTACATGTGTAACATGTTAGAATGTATTACTTAGCTATAAATTTGGACTGCTTTTTCATACAAGCAAAAATGTAAACATTGAAGCAATGACAGTATCTGTAAAAGCCAAGTAACATGATTTTGTACATGCATAATAACTATGTAAGTGTCAATGCACTAGAAGTATTATCTTCATCTCGTACTTTAACAGCAAAACTTGAAACGTGTACATGTTTTGCATGTTTTTTATCCATTTAATTGTAAATGCTTTTGACATGTTCTATGTTCAAGGTCTGCCTGGCCATCATTGAACCTACAGAACGCAATCTAATCTAATCTAATCTCCGAACAATTGAATGTGAGAACAAATGCTATTGCTAGCCTCAGAATTGGTCACTGCAAATAGATGCTTAGCAGAAAGTGATTCACAGAAATAACTGGTTTCATTTAAGTAATTTAAAATGGAATGATTTTACCTCTTTTATGATGAAATTCCCTGTTGCATCGTTCCATGTACAGCTCCTCAAATGACCTCTGCAGTGACAAATTCTCTGCTCCATTTCACGGGTTTCGAAGTGGTCCCAGTTGATCATGACTACTCGTACGTAAACAGCTATTCACTGACGTTGTCCTGTTGTACACTTCTGCACTATGTGTGACCTACCTGTCACACTTAGTCACGTAGTAATGTACTCAATGGCCTGATAGTTAAAGTTGCACCTATTTATGTATATGCGAAAGCTATGAAATGTCTAACTTTATGGCGACACTATAATGTTGGCCGCTAAGCTGATCACCATTAATAAGTTATGGCGACTTACTGACTCTCATGCAACCACTATTCTTGCAGTGTTACGTAGACACCAACACACGCTCATTCTTCCGTCTGTTTCGACTTTTGCTCAAGACGTGTCGAATTCGAACAGTAACTAACTCGGTCACATGTTCGGTACGCGCTCCAGGTTCGACCGGCTCTTACCACTCTTGAACATACCCGAGCATACACTTTTCTGGCTCTTCTTTCTTGTAACCACCCACTCCTTATACGTCAATTACATATGTAAAAACAAGTACAAATAAAACAGTGTCACATATAGGTTCGCTGAAGCCTTCAAAAAGCGTTAAAATAAGCAAATTTTCAACATGCACTCACCATTAATTTTCTGCGACTTTTACGCAGTAAGTGGTTTGATAGTAAAACATGTCTGTGCAGACGTTTGTTGTAATTAACATCAAACGAAGCACTTTTATAGCATGATGTGCAACATAAAATCACTATCTTGAACATCTTTTTAACCGATTTCGACCATCTGTCTTTCTAGACTGAACAATATTAATATTGTCTATACAAATATGTTATATAGAGAAAATCTTTGTGCATTATTAAGGTATGTTAATCTATAGTAATGTCAAAAACCACCAGTCAATTTTGGTGACTTATTCATCATTGAAAAAGCCTATACTTTCTGATAGAATGGAAATATTGTTATTTCTAGAAAACGCATGTAAAACAACACAAACATGGCGGATGTTTTATTCTGAACAGAGAGAGGTGGGGGTGGGGAAGAGAGAGAAAAAGAGACAGTCGTATTGATGAGGTGGACAAAGCGAGAGCCATATCACACTCAGTTGAGCCCCTAGTTGATTTTAGAACATCCAGATACGAAAGTCATTGCTATGCAGTTTGAGCCAAAATATTACCGACGTGATCATCGGTCTGGCAAACTCAACTGATTAGTAATGTAGTGACTGAGGCAGCGGCATTTTCCACCGAAGTCTGCACTACATTTAAGTCACCTGTCTGTATTTTGAATATGTTAATTAAATGAGATACAAATAGTTCCGTTATTTTAATCAACAGAACATGTTCGGCGACTGTCAAGTGATCGACAAACAATTCGTCTTTATTATCTCCAACGACAGTTAACCTTTAGTGCACAGTCTCTTTACGTCATCTAAGGTGTGAAGGCGTCACAGGTATAACTGCCCACACCTACCCCTTTCTTCTCCTGTCTGCTGTCCTTTAGTACATCTCATTGCACTTCCTAAAATAAAGCGCTGGTTGTTAAGTATTGTCTATGTCCCACTTGGTCGTCAAATTGCAGTTTCCCTGCCCTTCATTTGCTTCATATGATCTCTTAATTTGTCTGCTAGGACAATAGTTCTCCAATCCTTTCTGATCAGTATACAGATGTTTGTTTCAGGTATGTCAATTACTTCAAACAGGAGTTTTGTGACAATAGAAAACCTAGCAATGGACAGTGCCTCTACATATTTCTCGATATTCGACATAGGTAACGAAACCACCTTCTGAGCACTGGAATGCTTTAAAGAGATCTTCATTTTTTTCTGTAGCAAGATTTTGTCTCTCTTACGGTTTACCAGTTGTGCAAAGTCATACAGAATGAAAAGGACTTTAAAGGCCGTTCCCAGAAAGTGCAAGATATACAAGATGGAAGGTACTGCTTCGGCCATAGGTTAACCACGGATTCTGCATGATGAGTGTAACAAATATGTCCAATACAATTAGTGTCAATAAAGAGCCGTTTCGCGGAAAAAAAAATCTCTCTCAAACATTTAGAGCCATCTAGCTTCTTGACGAATGGATATAAATGGTTTATTATTTCACTGTCACACAAACTTTCATAAAAACATCTTAAGCGTGAGGCATTTTAATCAAAATCTTCAGAGCTATTTTGGGGAAAATAGAATTTCTCGAAATATTTTCCATGTAAAGAGTAGTTTGGATTGAGGGGATTTTCTTGGAAAACCTTTCTGCCGCATCCTTAAAAGATGCTGAACTTGAATAACAAGTCGTGCTGTTCTCCTTTTTTATACAGGTAACTTCAAAAATTGTATTTCCGATGAAATATCGATATCGAATGTTTGGGTGGAATGCAATGCCTTCTCTACCTACTGTGTACATGGTAGAAACAATAATAATTCAGTTTGTGTAACATAAAAAGGCCATTTTTTTTTCATAAATCGTTTTCATTCTCACATTGATTTAAACATTTTAACAAAATGTAGTTTAGCATAAAGAGATAGTTTTCATAAATAGCCAGTAAAAGTTTGGTTTACATATGTTTAATACTTTTTGAGAAAAGTGTACCTGAAGCATTCAGAAAGCAAGTTGCAAGAAATTGAGAAGAAATAAAAAAATCTGATGTATTGCACACACATGACTTTCTCTACTCTTGTACTAACCATTCTTACAAACTCTTATTCCTATATCTTCTTCATGTTAGTTAAGATAAACATTTGTACAAATTATCTTATTGCTTATTTCCTTGTAGGTGCAAGGGGAATATTAGAATACAGTAGGCTTTGAGCAATAGTCAAATCTTTTAAAGCTTTGAGATTCCGTTCTGTTTGCACGCTTAACATATAAAAAATGAACAACGATGTTCCATTTCACGAAAGTTCTAAGTTTTCCGAAACTCACACACATAACAAGGAATATCTCCGAAATAGTTCAACCTACAAGAAAATTTATTGAGACATAAATTGTGTATTTGAGCAAGATCTACATTCTTTGTAGAGTATGATTTTATCTATCTCTAACGGTTTACCAGTTATGCAAAAGTCGTCCAGAGTAAATACGACTACAGGGGCTATAGCCAGAAAATTCAAGATATACATTTCATTTGTCATCAAAATATCTGAAACATATGGCATGTTAATCAAAATCGTTAGAGCCATTTTCAAGAAAATCAAAATTTCCGAAAAATGTTCCATGTAAAGGGTAGTTTAGGGTGGGGCTATTTTCTTCAAATAGCATCCTTGAAAGACATTAAACTTAAATACCAACTTTGGTTTCTAACCGACTTTTCGTTTTTGAGTTATGCTGTCCACAGACTGACAGACACACACCTTTTTCTAAAACTGCCTTTTTTTGGGGGGGGGGGGGTTCAGGGGTCCTCAAAACATATATTTCCGGTGAAATCTCGACATCGAACTTTTGGATGGAATACAATACTTCCCCTACTTACCAGTAGAGAAAGTAAAATGCAATGGATATGGTTATCTGCCACCTTGTTTAAAGTGGTAACTTAAAATGCCAAATTGGTCAATAACTCCAATGATATAAATACTATTTTAAAGCTCAATATTTCTATTTTTTTTTTTAGCTCATAGAAAATGAAAACTCGGATTTCTTAAGCATGTGGACTTCCCAGACATCCTAATTTCACAGCAACATGGGGAGTATGATGTGCGTGTGAATGCATAGGGAACATATTTTCGTGCAATGAATTACATCGTGTATGAAATTCCAAACTTCACTCCTACTGGACTTGCAGCCTTTCGTCCCCTTAGTAAGTATCGCAAATGCAAGGCTCAGAGAGGGCCACTAAAGAAACAATGCAGGACGGTGCGACAGCTAAATCCACTCATTCCAAACCCAGTTAACGCTTTAGCTTATATGAATATCTTTCCCCCTTCTCCCATTGTTGGTAAGTTTTCATTTAGAGATAGAGTTGATTGAATGTTGCATTGATTTACCTACAGTAAGCGCACTCCTGGGGTGTTGAGGAGGGGGAGGGGACAAGAATGGTGGCACGTGCTAGGTAACAATGTGAATTCTTATCTGCGTTCTACTCGTTTCATCCTTGTCTAGTGTAAACTGAAACTAAATAACTGACAATAATAGCATCTGGGACAGAAATGCGATCATAAATAGAAGTAGAGTTTGAGAGAATGCATGAACGGGATTCCACACTGATCCTATGCACGCAATTGTATGTGATACCCCTCAGAGGAAGGGATGGGATGAGAGTGCTCTATGGGTGTGAGGGAACCCAGACGACCAGCGGGGCCGACGCGAGGGTCCCTAACCTGTGCTGGATATTCTACATCTCGATAGCAGGGTTCGCCAAGCAGCCACCAGTCGCATGCGTTTTGACAGCGACCCCCTCCCCAGCACGCCTGGAAAATACAAGGCCACCCTTCCGTCGAGAATCGCAATTACAGTGCGAGTATCCTTCACACGGCAGCGCTAACTCGCCCATCGCCAACACTTCGGACCCTAAAAGACTGAATTGAGAGGAAGGTGAAATGAAATGGACGAAAAATTCAGGGGGATGTAATTATCCTTCCCAGCATTCGCCTGGTGACCCGGAAGACCCCGGAAGAAGCCCAATGTCAGGAAGGCCGGCCGCGGGAACCGAACCCACGACCTCCCGAATGCGAGCCTTCCATGTTAAAATGCGGCCATATCACTCGGTTTGATCATTAATATCTAAAAGCATCAGAAAAGCATGTAATATCTACGTTTTTACAACATTGGATATATTGGTATTGCTGTGTATCGAGGTATCAAGAGTTCAGAAGCACCATCTCTAATAATAATTAGAACATCCATCATGATCCCTATAAATCGATCCTTTGCCTCTTTACGTTACTATCTCTTAGACCACGAATAGTTGAACAAGAGAGGTACATTTTGCTAAAGCCTTGGTTACACTGCACAACCAAAAAATTCTCTCTGTGCTATTGGGCAGTCTAGGTTTACATTTTAGTAAACACAATCAACCGTAGCTCATTAAGCTTGATACGGTCGACCACTGAAATTAATGTTTAGATGAGTGTATACTTATCAGCAGGGAGCTGGGTTTTAGTAAGTAAACATAGGAATAAGATTAACAGCACGGAGTATAGAGCCGGCAGGTAGCGTGAGAGCTGCACTGCCTTCCACTCTGCAAGTTTGCCGGCGCTTCCACTTCCCGTTGTAAGTACACGGTTAACTTCATGGATTTCGCACTGAAACCCCGCTCCCTGCTTATCAGGCTAAACTTTGTTTATCCCTTTTCCCCGTCTGAAACACTATTCTGGCCAAGAGCTCATTACCTATGAGGTATGGGAACGAAGGGAGAAATCTCGCCACTGCAACGTGGTATGGAACTATTGTAAGCTACCAGCCCCCGGGAGGGAGAGATGAGGTAAAGGGAAACCAAAAGCCTAAATCTGACCATGACCGTGGCTGCTTGACGAGTTACAGTCAGTTGTTTTCATGAGAATGCACACTTCTATTAGCTAGCATCAACTGGCGGGTAGTTCAGTTCTGAGCAACGATAAATAATAATAATAATAATAATAATAATAATAATAATAATAATAATAATAATAATAATAATAATAATAATAATAATAATAATAATAATAATAATAATAATAATAATAATAATAATAATAATAATAATAATAATAATAATAATAATAATAATAATAATAATAATAATAATAATAATAATAATAATAATAATCTCCTCTGCTAAAGAAGATTTAAAAACCTCTATACATTATCAAATACAGGATAATTAAGATCTGATTTTACTATTATTTACTATGCCGTGCCAATAATAGGCTATATCACAGTCCTAACACCTGCTCACTTCTTTCCAATGGGAAGGGAAGGGAATGCATGCAAGTGGCTATCTTGTTTATCACCGCAACACGCTAGGTAATAACAGATGAAATGCAGGGAGAAAGCTAACGTCTTTAATGGACTTCATCATACCCACCTCTTCATAACGGTACTGCTATCCACCAATCAAAAGTGCGCCAGTTCACAAGACTGCTAATATACCAATCAACGGTGCACCTGTTCATAACGACACTGCTAATTACCGATCAAAAGATCTGCAATCAATACTTCGCCATCTGCACACATTCCCGCGCAGCTGAAATCGAAACTATCGATTCCTGTATATGAAATAAAGCTACACTATTTAACAATTGGTGTTAATGTTGTAAATAACATTCTAATAAATTCAATTCTTCTTCTCGTTATTGGTCTACTCTTTAAAATGTTATAGCATATACTCTATGTACCATTCTGTCAAGGCCAACATCACAATAAAAGTTGAAGGTGCAACTATCGATTCTCGTATGTGCGAGTAATAACATACCTTGTTGAAACGTCGGACACCAGTAACAATGACATACAGCGTAGAATAATGATTGATTGAATAATGATTTGAACTTGACTCATGGTCGCATGAAACTTGTGTATAATGGCAATTAAGATGTTCTTATGAATATTGTGAAACTCGCTTCCAACGTTTCATAAAATATACTCTCGCTGCGAAATTAGTATTACGTTAAGTTTTATTTGTGATTGATGTTACACAACCAGAGATGGGTATGTTTCCAAGAAGTAAACAAGTGTTCTCTGCTACACATGACATCACAACAGGTGACGAAATGTTGGGGTAACAGGCACAATTGTGCCGCCTCTCGCTAAATAGCAGCATAAACGTGATTGGAGTTAACTAGCATGACCCGATTGCTGTGTAAGAAAAACTTCGCAAGCGTTCATTTGTTGATCTGTTAAAATGTGTAAAGTTTGTAACTGGAAGAGAACTATGGCCCTTCTTCTGAAGTATACATTAAGACGCGAATGCTCCGCATTTGAATATGTATCCGTGCAAATTCTCATTACTTAATTTTAATTCGTTAGATGTAAAGCAAGTTATACTATAAAACATTCAGTCACTTTCGGGCAAGATGTGTGTTCATGTTGTGCGTTACTAAATCTGTCATATTAAAATCATATTTCTTAAATATGCATCACGTCTAACCGAGAGCACATTTCCAGTGTGTCAGTTACTGGTGGAGCAAACAGGAAAGTGAAAAAGAAAGGATAAATCAAAGGAGACTAGAGACAAGAGTGGGCATGAATATGGTCTCAAAGTGAAAAAGAGGCTATATATATTGAAGCAAGCATTAATTACAAGAAATATTATTAATGTGAAGAATTATCTGTAGGTACTTTCAGCATAGCATCAAGAGAATATCTCAATTCGTTGCACTTCAGCATGTAATACAACAAAACTGTCAAAAGGAAAGTAAGGTTAAATCTGGTACCTCAGAGAATGCAATCTATACAAATACAGGGAGAAAATATAAGGTGAGAATATGAGTGTACAGAATAGCAATCTCGAAAATCACTCAACTTATTTAACCAATTTCACTGCTGAAAGTCCTGCTCTTTCTGACAGACATAAGCTACACAATACTTAAAAATCTGATGTGTTGCATTCACATAAATTTCTCTACTCTTGTACAAACCATTCTAACAAACTCTTATTCCTATATCTTCTTCGTGTTAGTTAAGATAAACATTCGTACAAATTATCTTATTGCTTATGTCCTTGTAGGTGCAAGGGAGATATTAGAATACAGAAAGCTTTGTGCGACAGTTAAATCTTTTTGACCTTTGAGATTCCGTTCTCTTTGCATGATTAACATATAAAAAAATGAACAACTTTGTTGCACTTCGCTGAAGTTGTTTTCCGAAACTCACACACATAACAAGGAATATCTCCGAAATGGTTCACCCTACAAGAAAATTTATTGAGACATAAATTGTGTATTTTAGCAAGATCTACATTTTTTATACTGCAAGATTTTGTCTATCTCTAACGGTTTACCAGTTATGCAAAATTCGTCTAGAGTAAATAGACTACAGGGGCTATAGCCAGAAAATTCAAGATATACATTGTCATCAAAATATCTCAAACATGACATTTTAATCAAAATCGTTAGAGCCATTTTCAAGAAAATCAAAATTTTCGAAAAATGTTCCATGTAAAGGATATTTTCTTCAAAATCTTCGTGTCGCATCCCTGAATGACAACAAACTTAAATACCAACTTTGGGTTTTTAACCGACTTTTCGTTTTTGAGCTATGCTGCCCACAGTCTGACAGTCTGACAGACTGACACACAGACACACAAACGGACTTTTTTCTAAAAATGCTTTTTTTTAGATTCAGGGGGTCTCAAAACATATTTCCGGTGAAATCTCGACATCGAATTTTTGGGTGGAATACAATACTTCCCCTACTTACCAGTAGAGAAAGTAAAAATGAGAGCGTGGGAACAGTTAACTTTCCATACCTATATCACTCATTTAGTTTAATAAAAATATAGGAGGATATTTTGGCCTTTATTGCGAACTAGGAATATGTTTTGGCTTCCAGTTCAAAAGGGAGCTTAAAACATTTAAAGTTGGGTATTGCACGCAAGGAAGTGGGGTGGGGCATGAAGTTGAATCCGTGATGATATCAGCAAATTTCTTCCTGATTTTGTTGAATAAAGATGTTGAGGTCTTTTGTTTAATTGATAAACCGTAAGAGATAGAACAAATCTTACTAAAGATGTAGATCTTCTTAAACCACGCAATTTGTGCAAATTAAAATGTTTTTGGGTTAACTGTTCCCTGGACATTCTTTGTTATTGGTTTGAATTTTCAAAAGCTTATACTTACTCAAATCGCTATTAACTTCTTTCTCGTGATTAAGCAAATAGAATGAAATTTGAAAGTCATCCCACAGCGACCCATTTTTAAAAGTTTTGACTCGCTTAAAGCGTTTGTATCTACAAGGAATTATGAGCTAAACTAACGTGAAATATGTAGAGGTATAAGCTTCTGTAAGGATATTTTTTAAGGAATGGGTAGAGAAATTTACGTGAATGTAACAGTTTAATTAAAAAGGATTTAAACATTTTCTTACTGAAGTGTATTTTAGAATTAATTGTTTCTTAAAGTACACTGTATTTACTCGTGATAAGTAGTCCAACAGTCTGGTACATAGCATGCTATGATTAAACAGTTCACATGTTTCTTTATTCTATAAAACAAAAACAGATTTTTACTTTCTCTACTGGTAAGTAGGGGAAATATTGTATTCCTTCCAAAAATTCGATGTCGAGATTTCACCGGAAATATATGTTTTGAGGCCCCCTGAATAAAAAAAGAAAAGCATTTTTAGAAAAAGTCTGTGTGTCAGTCTGTCAGTCTGTGGACAGCATAACTCAAAAACGAAAAGTCGTTTAAAAACCAAAGTTGGTATTTAAGTTTAAGGTCTTTCAAGGATGCGACACGAAGACTTTGAAGAAAATAGTCCCACCCTAAACTTTTTCGAAAAATTTCTCGAAAATTTTGATTTTCTTGAAAATGGCCGTAACGATTTTGATTAAAATGTCATATGTTTGAGATATTTTGATGAAAAATGAAATATATATCTTGAATTTTCTGGCTATAGTCCCTGTAGTCGTATTTACTCTGGACGACTTTTGCATAACTGGTAAACCGTTAGAGATAGACCAAATCATACTGTACAAAAAATGTAGAGCTTGCTAAAATACACAATTTATGTCTGAATAAGTTTTTTGTAGGGTGAACCATTTCAGAGATATTCTTTGTTGTGTGTGTGAGTTTCGGAAAACTTAAAACTTTCGTGTAATGGATCATCGTTGTTCATTTTTTTATGTTAAATGTGCAAAGAGAACGGAATCTCAAAGCTTTAAAAGATTTGACTATCGCACAAAGCCTACTGTATTCTAACATTCCCCTTGCACCTACAAGGAAATAAACAATAAGATAATTTGTACAAATGTTTATCTCAACTAACACGAAGAAGATATAGGAATAAGAGTTTGTAAGAATGGTTAGTACAAGAGTAGAGAAAGTCATGTGAGTGCAACACATCAGATTTTTGATGTTGGGCCCTACAGCTCTACTATCTCAGTTTTGCGTAGTTTGTGTGAAACGGGTTTGTTTCAACTATTTATACAAATTTAAGCCTAAAAGCGTCGTATTTGTCTTAAGATGAAATGTGAGAATTTTCTTCCTGAATACAGGAAGAAAATGTAGCATTTACTTTAAAGACGTAACACGTATTCCAGGTGCATTCAGTTGCAGCTTCTAAACTTATGGCATTATGAAGGGATTTAAAAAGGAAGGAAGATATTACTATAGTTACCGCTGCTGATGTTGTTGACCTGATATTCAGACAGCAAGATTGCGTGGGCTGATCGTT
Source organism: Tenodera sinensis (assembly GCA_030765045.1). Taxonomy (NCBI): domain Eukaryota; kingdom Metazoa; phylum Arthropoda; class Insecta; order Mantodea; family Mantidae; genus Tenodera; species Tenodera sinensis. Next base: position 110,387,371 of record CM060969.1, read on the forward strand.
TCTCAACGTTTAATTGTACCCTCACGACAAACATTCGCCTACACCCTCTGTTGTTGCAGCCCGTATATCTCCCGACCTACTCAGACGACACTTCCATTAAAACCCTCTTCAGCGATACCTACATTTGCTGACATGCGTATATTTCCCTTCCTTAATGATTACATTTTCGCTCACATTTACATTTACATGCGACAATACTAATAAAAGTTCTATTACCAACGTATATTATCCATGTTTCTGGTAGTTACCATTGAGTGTTTAAATTTCATTAATACCACATAAAACTAAGCTAGTTAAAGGATGATTCCTGGTAGTCTTTTGATCTAATGTTGATTTATTACAAAAATAGTGTCCTTTATAAAATAATCCTTATAGACAAAGTTTATATATAAAATTCCCAATGAATATTTTATTCACTTATCGTGTAATGCAGGAGTCTGCAAATTGGTCATCGCGATTACACGAATTGTGACGTCAGGGATCGCAACACGTCATGCACATGATGCACGGTTCGAAGGAGGGGGTTTGAAAGTCTTCTCTAACACACGTTTGAGTTAATGCATATATATATATATATATATATATATATATATATATATATATATATATATATATATATATGCACAGTGTTACCGTCATGGTATAGGATGTATATACCTAAAATGAACTGTAGTGTAAATGTTAATTATTGCCTCAAGCAGTTAAACACAGGTTGTTTACATTCACTGTTTACTTCTCCTTTTTTATACACATTTATTTTACAACTATAGGTTTGTTCTCTTCATTGCAGTCACAACGAATAGTTCTATTACCAGTTCAAAATGTCTGCTTATTCGCTAGCATTTAGCAGCCCGCCACACTGTCATCTGTCCATTCCTACTGGAAGAGGGCGCGTGTGGTATGCGTGTTGAAGCCGGGCAAGAATCCGATCTTTCCTTCTAGCTACCGTTCCATCAGCCTCCTACCAGTTATCTCGAAAGTTTTCGAGAAACTGTTCCTGACCCGCCTTCGACCTCTTTTAGAGGAAAAAGGCCTCCTACCGGAACATCAGTTTGGTTTTCGTTCTGACCATTCCACAACCGAGCAACTACTGCGAGTAGCCGAAAAGGCCTCCCTGGCTTACCAGGAAAGGGCCAAAACGGTGGCAGTGTTGCTTGACGTGGAAAAGGCGTTCTCTACCACCTGGCACGAAGGGCTTATCTACAAACTCATACAGCACGAAATCCCCCCTCCATATATTTACTTGGTGGCTTGTTTCCTACAGGAACGTAGCTTCCGAGTGAAGGTGGAGGGTTCATTTTCCCGAGAAAGGCCCATTGGCGCAGGAGTTTCCGAGGGCAGTGTACTGTCACCGGCACTCTTTAATGCTTACATGGCCGATCTCCCCACGCACCCCAACACTCACATCTGTCAGTATGCGGACGATCTCATGATCTTCGCAGCAAACAAGAACCCGCGCTACAGCTACCGTCAAGTACAAGCCCACCTCTGTACCATCAGTAGATGGTGCGAGAACTGGCGCATGTCTATAAACCCGGAGAAAAGCTCTGCGATTCTCCTGGCCAACACGCTGGCAAACCGGCTCCCGCAGGACCTCGTGCTTCGGCGCCGTCGGATCCCTTGGGTCACTACGGCGAAGTATCTCGGGGTCACGTTGGACCGGCGGCTAACGTATAGGCATCACGTCAGGGGCAAAGTACTACAAGGTCACGCAGCCCTACGGCAGTTGTATCCTATCCTCAGCTCCAAAACCATGCCCATTCGCCTGAAACTCCGGCTCTATCGTGCGATCATCCCGCCTCTGGTCCTGTACGGATGCGAGATCTGGGGAGTGGTGGCAAAGTCCACCTTCATCAGACTCCAGACGTTGCAGAATCGGGCATTAAGGATGATCTACGACACTGGTTGGAGATTTGCTGCCCACATCCTTCACGAACATTCCGGCATCCCGTACATTGTCGACGTGATTAAAACCCGCGCTCGAACAATGTACAACAAACTCCAGAACCACCCTAATCCACTGGTGAATACTCTGGGACAATATGACCAGAGAGAGCCTCGCCGACTACCATCTAAAAAATTGCCGAAGGACATTTTAAGTCCAACGGTCTAATTTTCGCAGATGGGAAAGGCAAAATGAATACCTGTACTTTAAACAGAGCAAATCGCCTAACTCAGATCACCTCTCAGTGTGTGACTGACGGCCAGAACCAGGAGGAGATTAGCGCGTCACCTGATTGACTAACCAGCCAATCAGCATGTATGGGCAGTGCCCGTTCATGGACCTATCCCTACCATCATCCATCTTGTCCCTAAGATACCCCTGATCCCAAACATTCCCAGAGTTTAAATCCCTGTAGACCAAAACACCATACTATCGCGCAGGTAAAGCCGTATAACGGCTAGGTACTGCGGTAAAGACACTTCGGGTGGGGGAATAAGCTTCCCCACTCGACTCGAACTGCCTCTGGAGCCTCTGTCCATTCCTTCTAAGCAACTGTTAGCCAGGTTAGCCAACTCTCTTGCCCGCACAGTGTGACCACCAGTCACTGAACTCGCAGACTGACAGGGCTTTAACATTTGTTTTTCATTGATGTATTCTTCTCTTCATTACGGTTTCGCATACATTAACATCAATTCTGAAGTACTGACACACAACAGATCACGTAGGTTTCCATATCTCAATCACGAACTGCTTTTAGATTCTACAATCTTTAATTTAGAACAAAATTGCTCACATGTAGCACTAATATGCGCAGAAAATGAACGGAGAGACGGAAATATCATCATATGATGTTCTCTAGCCTTGTTTTGTAATTGTGATTTCAAAATTGTGTTTGTAAATTCGCAACCTTCATTTGCAACTGTAGTTGTACACAATGGCCTTTAAGGTTTCACAAACTTGGTGCAAGTATGTTTTAAGAATATGCAGCTTCATTGAATATTTAAATACATATTTAAATTTTATTATTACAGCACTGGAACTCGGTTTCTGTACACCATTTATTACCACAAAACCGGCCCACTCTGCGTCATTCCTTCTGTGCCACGCCTACTTAGAGGTAATAACCAATAAAAAAACATACTACTCTTAATAAATAAAATTATAAATTCACAAATGAAGCAAATATTGATGTAATATTGTTCATTACATTGCCCTCAATTACCAATACAAATATTTGCACTTGTTACCCCTTAATGCTCTGTAGTGCATCTGCTCAACCGGGAGCCCTTCCTGATTGAGGATCTTCGCTACAAGCTACTTCTCCATTGTACGGATGCCCTCGCAGAACTGCTGGCAGAGAACGTCAGCAAGAGAAATGACGCTAAAGAAGCCTTCTAGTGCCATTATAGAACGCCATAACAAAACCCCACGAGAAAACAGATGGTAACGGATACATGTGTTTAGAAATGCTGTGAACTGAAGTGCGACAAATACCACGTTCTGTTCTGCGAATGCTCAATATCAGTGCTGAGAACAAGAGATCTATTCATATTTGTACACTTATGTGCATTATTATTATTATTATTATTATTATTATTATTATTATTATTATTATTATTATTATTATTATTATTATTATTATTATTATTATTATTATTATTATTATTATTATTATTATTATTATTATTATTATTATTATTATTATTATTATTATTATTATTATTATTATTATTATTATTATTATTATTATTATTATTATTATTATTTGACAGTGCATAGAGGAAGTCGTGTTTAAATAGAGTAGTAGTAGGAGTAACACAGACGCGTAGGGGGGACTTCGACAGTTCGACCTCAGATATTTTGTGTACCTGTGATCCTCCGCAAGGGAGGGGTAAGATGAAAGGAGACAGAGAGCGGCCAGACCACAGGAGTGCAGGTACAGTAGAGAGTACGGTCCCTACAATTTATTAAATTTTATATGTAAGTTCTCCTTCTCACCAAATTCCAACAGTGTCATCATTAATTTTCCTGCCTACACGATGATTAAGGTCTCCGATTAACGAAAGCTCATGTCCATCCGGACATTCATCAGTTACTTCTCCCAGATATCCATAAAAGGCTAGCTTTTCTACTACTGAAGCATTGTTGTTTGGAATACATACCCCTATTACTTTCACATTAAATTCATAAGTAAGAATAGTTACCTTAATTATCCTATCACTTATTTTTTTTTCCAATCAATTTTTTTCCAATCAATAATTCAAGATTTGCATTTTCTCTGTACTAGAACAGCCACCCCACATTTGGCTCTCTCTGATTTTGGTACTTCACTCCAGAAATGGATGTAATTCCCAACCCATTATTGTCATTTACCTTTCTTTTTGGCCTCATTGAAAACTACTACTACATTTCTAAAGAGGCTATCTCTTTCTCTATCTATATCAATTTTCTACTAATTTCTTGTATGTTACAAGTTCCACATGTCAAAGTCCTTTACACAGCCATAGTCGATGTCTATTAATTTGTCAAGTATTTATTCCTGGGAAAACGAAGCAAACTATGTTTTGCAGTAGTGGACTACTAACCCCCTGCCAACCCCTGTATAGGTTATATGTAGAAACTATTTTCGAGGAAGAAGTAAATCAGGCATAGAAAAAGAGCAAAGAATTGTAGAGCTAGTGTCATGGTAGAATAGTGACAGAATTATAAAAATAGGCCTTTATTGAAATGTCTTATATATGAAAACAGATTTTAGAGGGTAATGAGATAGCAAAGAATTGGTATAAGTCATAAATAACACATATGCAACAAGGAAAATCGTAAATATCCTGGAGATTATAGAGGACTTAGTGTAATGCCATCTATTAGTAGAATTTTCAGCAGTATTATTACAAACAGACTTGAATATACTGTTGAAGGGAAAATGTTAGAAGTTCAAGCAGAATTTACTGTAGGAAAATCATGTTTGGACCATATTTTTAGTGTAAGACAGATTACAGAAAAATCTCATGCAAAGGCTCAAGAGTTACATTTGATATTCATTTATTTAGAAAAAGCCTACAATTCAGTACTTATTAATCAACTTTGGGACGCAATGGTTGGTGTTGGTATTGAGTTGGTGGCTGTATCAACAATGCCTTACTTCTGCTTAAAGAGGAAACATATTATCTTCTCCAGTCAGAACTTCAAAAGGCCTAAGACAGGAGTATAGCATGCCCCCCTGCTTTGTTTAAAATATATATTCAACAGGTATTAGAACAATAAAATCGGTCCTGTGGAGGTTCAAGATGATACTGTACGTTCACTACTGTTTGCAGAGATCAGGTGATTATGGCTCAAAATCGTGTAGCTATTAAATATATAATAAAGAAATTTCTGGATGCCTTTGAAGTAGGAGGACTACGAGTAAATATGGATAAAACCGAATATGTGGTAGTAGGAGGAAGTGAACGAGGCATCTCTCTACCCCAAGGAACTATTAAACCCGTTTATTGATAAATCAAGGAGACGTAAGGCAGCAGTCTAGAACAAGCACGTGAGCTATAGGAATGTTGAACGGGGTTTTGTGGAGAAGAACCGTGTTGAACTGTACAAAGAAGAGGATTTTGAAGACTGTGGTGGAAAGTAGGTATAATGACCTATGGTGCTGAGGCGTGGACTTTGGTAGAGGGACAAAAATTTAACATATTGTCGGTGGAAATGGACGAAATAAAACGTAGTGCTAGAGTATCAAGGTTGGAAAGAAGGAGAAATGAAGAGGTGGGACAGATGATAGACACGGAGGAAACAGTGGTGGAGAGAATTAAGAGGCGGAGTCTTCAGTGGAATAGATGCGTTAGAAGAATGCAGGGTGATAGGTGGCCCAAGACCTTCTTAGAATGGTCACCTCGTGGAAGAAGGAAGCGGTGCAGGCCAAGAGCAACTTGGAGAGGACAGATACATAGAATGATGAATGATCGATGCCTGGAGGAGGATGACTTGATCAAATGAAAAGAATGGTAAACGGAAATACAGGGCAACTGCTGAAGAGTGGAGAAGCCCTTAAAAGTGAGAGTAAAAAGTAAGTTCTCGGACACCGCCGGTTCGCACAGAACACACATTCTGAGGGTCTGCTCAGAGGCTCATCATTGCTACACGACTCGGAGCCGGGCTTTCCTGACAGGGGACGGAGCATCTTTTCCATTATATTGCACCGAGCTGACGCTTTCAACCCTGAAATGGACCAAGTAGATGACAGGATGAATGAAATGATTAGTGAGGTGAAATGAAGGGAGAGAAAATTTGGGGGATGAAAAAATCCTACCCAGTATTCGCCTGACGACCCGGAAAAACCCCCGAACAAGCCCAAGGGTCAGTAGGCCGGCCACGGGGATCGAACCCACGACATCCCGTATGCCAGTCACACGTGCTACCCCCTGCGCCACCTCGCTCGCATAAACACGAGTAAAAAGAGTGGGATAAATTTGATGTGGCGAAAATTACATTTATGACAGTTAAAGCTTTTTGAGCAAAATTCATATGTGAGTTGCTTTAACAAATGTTAATATTATCTACAGTTCATTTCCCAACCTTTGTCATATCCTACGTTGCAAAATCAACTAGCACTTTTCTGAAGTATTTTGTTGTTCGCCATTTTGTGATTTTATGAATCGGTCTCAATTTCACAGAGTATACCATTTTAAGCTATAGCCGTAAGAGCAAAGTTTTCTTCTTTCTGTGCTACTTTTCAGTTTCATCCGTACTTTTTAATCCTTGTTGAGTTTTTAAATACGTTTGACCCAACGAATATAAAAGGAAATATCTAAATGTCCACATTCATTCCTACTTTGTTTTAGGAGACTGATATAAAAGTAAAACTAAGCTATATGCAACTTACGTAGTTGAAAAACTTTGAAATTAAAAGGACTGCATATAAACAGAAACTTCTGGTCGCGGCAAGAGTTTCTGAAGAAGTTCAATTACAGAAGTTTGGAAAAGAAACACAAAGACTGGAGGTATCGAAAAAAGTATGAAACTGTTCATTTTGTATGGGTATTCATGAGACGAAAGCGGCATGATTGCAAGCTTAGCAATAGAAAACCAAAAAGATTGCAATAAATGCATACGGAACAGGGAATTTATGGTTGCACTGAAAGTAGTGTATTGTGTAGAGGATCGATAAAATGTTAGACTGAAAACTTACTGTCGTGTATAATCAAACAGAGAATAAATAGAGCTAAACCGTATCAAAGAAACACACATATAAGTGTATGATTGTCTGGTATTTTTTCTTTCCGTTTTATCATTCTTTAGAGCTAGATAACAAAGATTCAAGAAGTATTGTATTGAACCCAAAACTCGATCCTGATATTTCACCAGAAATACAACTGAGATACCGTGAATAAGAAATCTAATGCATGCACTCACGTGACTTTCCGTATTCACCCTTGAACATATTATCTTTTTTAAACGCTTACTTTATGCGAGACAAACGTTTGGTGGTTTTATCATATATTTCCTTGTAGGTACAATGGGAATAGGAGAATACAGTAGATCTCAAAGCTTCAAATCGCACCGGGTGCAATCCAAGGTGCAGAGGTTCCTTGCACCGTGAATCGTGCCGACTCGGTTAGGCTCGGCTGAACTCGGGTGCTGGATACCGAAGAAGCGAAGACTCGATAAAACCTAAGGCTTGCTTATCAGTGAAACATATATGTTCAATAGAAATACCTAATTATGGAGCAACTTACTTCAAAGAAAGCAAAGAATGCTGAAAGTCCATTTAAATCAGAATGGGAACCTTCACATATTTTTTAATCGTCGAGATAGAGGCCCAATGCCTCATGTGCGGTACAATAATTACGTGTGTAAGAAAATCATCTTTTGTAAGACACTGTAACAGAGTACACCCACACATATATGGTGAAATCATAGCTGATGCTAGAGAGACAGAATTAAAGAGGTTGCTATATCTTTCAGGAAAGCATTCTTTACCCAGAAATAAGTATTGTACCAGTGCTTTCTATATTATGTTTGGTATTAAAAACCAAATTAACACTACGCACCCCACGTAAATATTACGCATGAGATAGAAACAGCACTGAAAGTGAGGAAGGGTGAGAGGCCAAAGGGAGAGAGACAAGCGAGTGCGAAGTTTGCATCGAGGTCAACTTGATGCAATCGCATTTTGCACCTTGCACCCAGCGATGCATCGGTGTATGCACCCAGAGAGGTCCTACAGTAGGCTCAAGAGACAGTCAAATCTAGTCAAGAGCTAGTCGCTATATGATGACTTTGAAATCCCCTTGTCTTTGTATGACCACAGAACACAAAACTATCTGTGTGCACACATCTGACTCACTCTTGTACAAACTGTTCTTTAAAACTCTTATACTTTTATTGACTTCTTGTTAATCGAGATAAATGTTTGCAGAAGTTTCTTTGTTACATTTCCTTAACCTGGTTGCTATGTTATTTGACGTAAATCGTGTTTTAGCGACATCCACTTCTTTGTTCAGTGTGAGTTTGTCTTTTCTCTGTTTACTAATTATGCGAAGGTCATTCAGATAGAAGAGAATTTCTGAGGATATTCCCAGAAAATCCAAGATATACACTTCATTTGCCATTAAAATATCTTAAACATTGGGCATGTCAATCAAAATCGTAAGAAAAATGATTCATGTAAAGAGTGGTCGGGAATGGGGGGATTTTTTTTCTCGAAAATCTTTGTCGCATCCTTGGAGACCAACTGTGTGTATGTGTGTGTCTGTGTGTGTGTTTGCAGTAACGGAGGGGGACACCTGGACCCGCCGCGACCCCGACATGGATCTTTTGCAGGAGGGTTTCCCCCAGGGAAGGGATGAGGCGAAGTGAGACCGGAGGCTTGCCAGAGAGCGGAGCCAGCGAAGCCAAGAGACGCACAGGAGTCCCTAACAGTTACAGATATTGACACCTGGCGCACAACCAAAGTATTTCCTCTACCCAGGAAGAGGGCGACGAGGCGACCCTTGTGGCTCCGGACAGCAACTTACAGGGAGGGCCAGAGAGGAGGTTCCAGAGCGTAATCAACTATGCCATCTGTCCGCATTCGCCGGAATGTACCGCGCTACCAACCAAACATGAAATATTATAAAGGAGGGAAATGAGAAATGAAGGGAAATGAATCCGCGGAGAAGAGATTAAGGCATCCGGTGAAACCACATGTCAGAGAGTGCGGCCGCAGGGATCGAGCCCATGACCTCCCGAATGTAGGCCATAGACGTTACCGCCTGAGCCATCCCGCTCGGTTTTGGAGACCAAGGTTGACATTTATTTAACTGATTCGTATTTGAGTTTTACTGCTCACAGACATAGAGACTTGCTTTCTTAATTGTTAACTGTGCCAAGCGTGTTTAGTTTGTTTACTTATAAAATGAACGAAGGGGTAATATATCGGCTGAAATGCAGGTAATTCCTTTCAATTATTGAAGTAACCTGTAACACTGAAATATAACTAATTCCTTAGAAATCTAAATAATCATTTGACAGACATTTTGACAAATTCTATGAGTTCAGAAGAGTAAAATAGGGATATAAAAAGTTGTTTACTGATTACCATAAATATGTGGAATGCCAGTCACTTTTAAAATAGTCTCTTATTTTTACTTTAGGTTTGCACCTTTTCAGCTGGTTTTCATCGATTCAACCAAGGACGGGACGGTTTTTAAAGAGAAAACCACAAGTTATCATTAATAGACAACACGTATAATACGTTTATAGTAGCTTATGTTGGTACATCAACAATACATGTCCCCTGGATAAAAACTCACATAACTTTCTCTACTCTTGTACTCACTATTCTTATGAACTCTTATTCCTCTATCTTCTCCATGTTAATCGAGATAAACATTTGCAGAAATTTTATTATTGTTAATTTTCTTGCAGGTGCAAGGGGAATATGGGAATATAGTAGGCTTTGAGTAGTAGTCCAATCGTTTAAAGCTGGTCGCTGTACGAAGGCTTTGAAAATCAGTTCTCTTTGCAAGACTAAGAGCAAAAAAAGTGAATAACGCCCTCCATTTGAGAACAAATTTGAGTCTTGCAAAACTCATACAAATAACAAGTAATATCTCCGAAATGGTTCACTCTACAAAAAATGCATTTGAACATAACTTGTGTGTTTTAACGAGGTCTACATCTTTTGTGCGGAGAGATTTGCTCTATCTCTTACGGTTTACCAGTTATGCAAAAGTCATCAAGTGTGAACAGTACTAAATGAGCTACAGATAGAAATTTCAAAATGTATATTTAATTTGCCATAAAAATATGGTATTTTAATACAAATCGTTAGAGCCATTTTTGAGAAAAATAAAACTTTTCCATGCAAAGGATAGTTTAGAGTGGAGAAATTTTCTTCAAATTGTTCGCGTCGCATCCCTGAATGATACGATTAAACTTAAATACCAACTTTGGTGGTATGCTGTTCACACACGACGGACAGACTCACACACACGCACACACATACACAGGCACACTGGCGCGCGCACACACACACACACACACACACACACACACACACACACACACACACACACACACACACACACACTCACGTACCTTTTTCCAAAATGCTTTTTTTGGATGCACCGAAAATATGTGTTTCGGACTTAAAACTCGACATGGAAATTTTTTTCCCTGATTACCCTCCCCTTATGTAGGATTGACACCCCTAGGACTTACAAGCTAGTGCCTAGGGTTAAACGTCTGTCAGGGAGCACAGGAACCTCTGGACCAGACAGTGAAGACCTGGAAGCAGGTGGTCACCCAAGTACCAGGTATAATAGTGAGGAAGAGGATGACATGAAATGCAGGTGAAATCGATGATTGGAAAGGTGATAATGGAGCAATTGGTGGAATGAATGGTGGAGGAAACTGGAGTACCCGGAGAAAACCCACCCTCACGCTGCTTGCCTACCACCTAACACCTAGGTGGCCCGGTTCGATCCCAGGTTGATATTTCATTATTATTTTAGGAATTCAATTTTCTGACACTTATTCCAAATGATTTAACCAATTACCTCTATAACGTGTTAATTTATTAGATGCCCATTAAATATTTAGTCCACAGTCCATATTTCACTATCATGTAATAAAATAGGCAACGCCATTACATTATACAATTTAGTTCGTGTTTCTTTCCTGGCTTTTTTTCAGGGTTTTCTTTAACATTCCACAAATATATCAAAATTTACTGTTTAAAGTTAATATCTTTCTCTTTATCACATGAAACTGTCGTGTCCAAATAGCTAAACATCGAAATTGCTTTATTCTGTTTTTTTATTATTATTATTATTATTATTATTATTATTATTATTATTATTATTATTATTATTATTATTATTATTATTATTATTATTATTATTATTATTATTATTATTATTATTATTATTATTATTATTATTATTATTATTATTATTATTATTATTATTATTATTATTATTATTATTGTTATTGTTATTGTTATTGTTATTATTATTATTATTATTATTATTATTATTATTATTATTATTATTATTATTATTATTATTATTATTATTATTATTATTATTATTATTATTATTATTATTATTATTATTATTATTATTATTATTATTATTATTTTACTTCTAACTGGGTGTTTATCCTTAAAGACCAGGACCTTTGCTTTTTTGAATGAAATTTTAAAATTTCCTCGTCGAAAATTAACACGCTATCGTCAACATATAAACTTATATTCAGATAATATCCTCATCCTATTTTAAAACTTTGTTTCAACTCCCGTATCATATCGTCTATGTATGTAAAGAGTTTATTTCTGTTATTATATGTTTAAAGCAATAATTTTTGTAATAATAATCAATACAGAAGATTAAAGAAGTGGGAAATGTTGTTATAAAGAGTGCTTATGAATTTTATGTAGTTTTACTATGAAACCGAACTTATGTTTTGATCTCCTGTAAAACAAAGACATTATGATTCCTTCAGTTTCTGGTTTTTCGTCGTTTTGGATGTATATGTCACGTTTCAGTTGAGAGAAGTGTCGCTCCGTTTGTTTTCGTTGTTAGCCCTTGATTTGCCCTCTGAGAGCAACAAAACGAACGGCAGTAATTATCTGTTGAGCAGATATCCTTGTGCTGTCAGGAGTGTGATGGCCGTCGCGACGCCTCGTTTCCCACATAAATACGTTTCGGCACACGGAAAATGAAGACGAGCTTCAGAATTGTCACGCACCTATAAAACGGAGGTAAGGTCCACGATCTGGAACAGTGTCTAGTCAGAGCACCGCCCCGAAACAGTCATCATAATGAAGGTAAGTGCTTGTGGTTTCGGCTTGTGATTGGTTGGATTACAAGTGCTGACGTGGCGTGTTACACCATAGCATTTGGCTTTTGCTATAATTGTGATAAACAGTGGCAAGTACAAGATAATACCAAACCCTCCGAATTATAATGCCTCAAATAAATTAAAAATTACATAAAGCAATTACTACAAAAAGGAAGGAAAGAAACGAAAGGACATATTGTGTTTTCAAGTGACTAACTCTTTAGGGAATTAAGTGTTCTTCAATAGAGACTGTTCTTCATTATTTTGAAGTTATATTCTGATTAAACACGGAAACCAGCACGCTTCTTATACGATAATATAAACATCGGAATATCACATTGTTCTGAGAGCTATATTTAGAAGGCTAGATTAAGTTCACTGAAGTTAAGCGGAAGGTGTGTGGTTCAAATCCCAGTTGTGGCATTGAATTTTTAAGTTCCAGTTCTACCTCTCAAACTTTGCCCACACACGGCTTGTGTGTTTAAAAAACACCAACAGTAAGTTTGTCGGCAAAAATAAATAATAATTATCACTGAAGAAATTTTCTATCACAAAGCTCATTTTTGTACAAAATGTTTCAGAAACAAGATATTCTAAAGTGCGAGGTAGGGTGATAAAATATATTTTTTTAATGTTCCATTTAGTGGCTTTAAAATTTTTGGAACAATTGCTTAACAGGAATAGTGTTCACTCGCTTAGTGGTGGGTTTGAACTGTAGGTTTCTATTACTTTGGATTAATTTTTACTTTACATTCATACACACATCCACATTCCCACTGATACTTCCAGACTCCTAGTTAAAGAAAAATTGCCACCCTGCAAGCCGGGAACTGAATCTGGGACCCCTTGCACAGCAGGCTGGTGCTCTACCGAGTGAACCAAAGGGTCAATCAGTGTGATGATATTGTTTTACATTTTAATTACTTGATTTATCTTACTACAATCTGAAATAATTCTAATATTACACTTTTACTAAATGGTAAATTTGCAGTATAAAGAAGTTAACGAAGAGAAAAATTTCACCTGTTTTTAGTCTGGAAACAAGCAAGTTTCGAAATAAGGAGAACAAAACAAGATCGTAAATGCACATAGAGTTCTCAAACTTTGGTGTCTTGCCTGCACATTTTGGAATGAATTCCAAAATTTTTTAATTTTAGCCGACTCTCCATATAAACCACTTAAATTATTATCAGTTTTAAGCAAATTATATTCATGAACATTCGCATAGTATTGTTAACATTATCTAACGCCTTCACTTGTTCTATAAATAATGTCAATATAACTGAGAGCTATTGAATTACACACATAAGTGCGTAGTTTGCAACTTGGAAACCTATATGTATGTAACCTATGGTTATATTATGTCATACAGTTCTTTTAATCTATGAGATTTCCAAAGGTTGTATCTGCTTTTAGTTGAAGCAATACCTCAAGATGTGCTCAGGCAAAAATGGCATTTACAGGCACTTGATGTTTTAAGACATCTCATGTATTATTGACAATACATTTAACATAAAAAAGCATAGTTCAGTCGAACTGCAGATAAACAAAAATAATTTTAACTCATTCAAGGCTTACTAAGGCTTGACTCCCGGTGTGGAATGGAACTCTGGTCTTCCGGGTGACAAGCAACAGCACAAACCATTACACCATACTTGGTATAGGAGACTATACGCTTCGTCTACTGAATTCCATTATGGTTGTGTTCCGCTTCTAAAAACAGTAAATATTAAAGTATAAAGCAAGAATGTATTTACTCTAGAGTTTCAGCTAATTACATGTATGTTTCGTTTCAATACTTATTTAAACTAGCAATGCTCCAAATGGTGGCACCGTGTCAGAGCTGTTAGACCGTTCGCCTATCACCGAGCCCCAGGGGCCCGCATGTGGAATTAATGGCGAACGCAGCGGTGTCATGGCGGGTTTTCTCCGAGTTCTCCGATTTCCCCCATCACTCATTCCCAACAACTGCTGCATCATCTTTCCATTCATCCATTTCGCCTGCATTTCATGTAATCCTCTTCCTCACTCTCATACCTTGCCCTTGGCTGACCACCCGCTTCCAGGTCTTCACTCTGTCCGGTCCATAGGTTCCACTGCCCCCCGACAGGCTCTAGCCCTAGCACAGGCTTGGGAGGGGCAGGCCTCCATAGGGGGGTAATCAGATAGAGAAGAAGAAAGCTTCCAATCCTTTAGCCTCTGATCCGAAATATATAGCTCAAACTAAACTATTCCTAATTTTATTCTGATTTCAAACAAATTGTAAACGTATCGACAAATTTTCTTAAACTTTTATATACTTAACAAATCTTCTGCTGGTAGTAGTTGGCGATATGTTTCATGCGCAAGGACGGATAGACAGATAACGTTATGCTAATAGTGTTCCACATTAAAGTTTGTGTCGAGAGATACTCTTGTGTTTGGAAGCTTCAAGCTACGATATCTAGTAAAACGAATATCAGAATTGTATAGTAGTTTCTTAGCAAGGTGAAGTAAGCTTTAGTGTCGCTTTTCAGAAATATCGAATATGCATGCACCACTGTGCACTTTACTTGCGAGTACTCATGCTGTGTTTAAATACTCTATTATTGCCATCGACGAGGTTACCTGTCTTTGGTAGTTGGATCATACCTGAAAAGTTCAATGTCATAACCGGGACTCGGCTCCTTCTCTAAAACATGCCCATCGAGGCGCATTCAACTTTCTCGCCGGGATCAAGTATTACGAATTTCTGTGATTCGAGTCAAGAATGTGGCGTTCAGTTTTATGAGAAACACATGGTTCGGTTCCTACACATAGAGAACAACTATCAAATATTAATTCCCAACATACCTACTGTGTCCGTGCACTACCCGATGTGGTGATAGCAGCCCACCTTCTAAACCGGTTTGGGTTCAAATCTTGATTGGAATAAGTTATCTTTACTTTCCACTTACTCTACATTCACCAGTGTTAGAGGAAGTATTACAATTCATCCAAAAATTCGATATTAGTATTTCACCAAAAGTACCTACATGTTTTGAGAGCCCACTGAACCCATACAACCATTTAAAGAAAATAAATGTTTTTATTTAAAGCATCATCTGGAGCAGGGAGGTTTCTATTAATCAGGCTCATTCTCTATCTTAGGCACAGTTTGGAAGTACGAATCCGAGAGAGTGGAGATAAAAGAGAGCTTGTTTAATATCAAAAATTAATAAAAGCACTTTAAAACAAACTGCAGTTCAGCGACTAATACACCACTAGTAGTCGTTTCTAAAGGCAATGTGATCATAAAAGTTAAAGGAAACTCTTAAAAACATGTATGTTTTGGATTTCTGTGAATAGCCCAATTCCGATTGAATTTTGTTTGTGTGTCATAAAACAGAGACAGGGAGCTTTATCACCAAAAGGTGGAGCTTTTTAGAACATAACATTGGCGTTTTATCAATTATGTTTGCAGTTATAGCCATATATATATATGATATTTACTGTTGCTGATCGAAATTTTCCAGTCGTCGAAGCTTCTGAAATGCTGTCTGTGCTGGAGTTACAATCAGAGTCTAATGGTTAGCTCCGTTAGAATCCCATTGCTCTTGACTTGAATTTTCCATTATGTCATTACAGAATCCAAACATTGCCGCTTGTCTTAATCGAAATGTCGAATATTGGGAGCGCTGGTCTGTTAGAAGACATATTCTGGTCATACTTGACATACAGTCATAGTTGCATGGTCGCCTTCCAGCTATTGCCTGAACTATTCAGGTTAGTTACGCGGTCTTCGCAACCAGGGATCGCTCTACTTTCCAATCAAGTAACTCCTCATGGACCTAACGAGGCTGAGTGTACTCTGGACCAGGGTTTCCAATGGGAGAATATTCCGGGAATCGAACCCGTGTTTTCCGCTTAGTAAGCAACAACGCTACCACCGCACTGAGACAACCAAACATTAATACTCTTTAGTTAAATTCTGGTAATATATAGTTTTTCAAAGATAATTATTTCCAATATTTAAATGCCAGTACGTAATCGGATGTTAAAATGTTAATGCTTTTCCTGAGATAGTACAGCTGTTTAGAATGGAGTCTTGTTTTGCGAGTAGAACTGTTCCCAGAACAAGGCTAAAGGTCGAGTGTAGCAATTGCGCAAGCAAAATAAAATCGTTTCAAAATGTGTTATCGTATACAATTTTTACGCAGACCTGAAGATTAAGTTATAAATTATTCAGCTAAAATTTGAGTGGAAACGTTGTTGTTTGGCCTTCGTTATTTTTGACCTTTATAGCATCAGTGCTGATAACATGTTTACTTGCACTATTATAACTTTACGTTTTTTACCTTGCACCATTGAAAAGACTGTTGGATGGAATATTGTGCTGTTTTCTCGACTTCTTTCATGATAATTTGAACGTTATTCTGTCAGTTGTTTGCAAAATTTCTTATGGTTCTGCCGAATATGTTTCCGACCCATTCAAATATTCCGCCGTTACATCAATAGATAAACTTGATATACATATGATTTCCGAAGGTAACAATGGAGTGTTGTAAAATGTTATAATCTTCAATTTCTAAAATGAGTGGTTGTATTGAAAGTTCTGCTTTTAGCGCCAGCTTCCTAAAAATTGTTACCGAAGGATTTATTATGGGTAATATGCATAAGAATGCCTTTAAGGCAGTAATATCATTTGACGAAGCGGCGTCTGGGCGGGTTTTCCCCGGGTTCTCCGGTTCTTCCGCCACTCATTCTACCAATTGTTCCATTATAACCTTTCCACCCATCCGTATTATCCTCTTCCTCACTATCATACCTGGTGCTTGACTGACCACCCGCTTCCAGGTCTTCACTCTGTCCGGCCCATAGATTCCTCTGATCTCCGACAGATGTCTGACCCTAGGCACTGGCTTGTTAGTCCTAGGGGGTGTAATTCCTCTATACGGAGAGGATAATCAGAAGAAGAAGATATTTGCCTTTGATTTCGCACTATTTCAATTCTTATTCAAATTTCCGCAAATTTTCCCGCTTGTCGCTATTCTTTGTTAAAACAATTGAGGATGCGATTAATTTCTATGTAGACATACTGTTGTTATAGTTATCCCGTTATAATTTGTAGTGCAAGTATATATAAACTTCCATGTTCCAGCACAAGTAAAACAAAATTGGGTAATAATATCTGCACAACATTTAAGCTGCTGTTAATGACTTGACAATAATTTAGGGGGTTATATGTAATATGAGAAGATTCATTGAAGTATTAACAAGCGGAGCAGAAATTCAGCTGCTAAATGTTTCAATTTCCTCTGTAGTGATGTGATGTTCATTTGGCACGGTAGCTAATAATGCTCCTCATTTGTTTTAGTTACCTGACGCACCTTTCTGATTTTGCGATATCGTGATTTTACGGTCAGTAGTCATTTTAAAACTGGCTGATACGAATTATATGGATGAGTAAAACAAGGAAAACTGTACTCTTTCACTCGCCGAGCACAAAGCCGATTGCTCAAAACAGTAACCTTCGCAATTGCTTGTTTGTAAGTTTGGACACCACATAACCTTGCAACCTGAAGGTTGCAGTTTCGAACAAAAGCTGTTTTACGCTTCCTGAAAGTTTAATACTGGATACATCTTTATTTAAATTAAAATCGGTATAGGAATGAGGTTCATTTCGATAGATCCTACACATCATACATATGACAGATTTAGTGCAAGTCGGAAAACACACCCTGTGGTAATTATACGTTCACTTCGCAACAAGAATTAACTCAAATGCGGGTAATGTGCTTTAGGTAACATAATGTTCAACATTTCTGCTTCCTGCATCTACTCGTAGTAGGTAGAGAAGGTATTGTTACAAAAACTCGAGGCCGAGATTTCATCGAATAAAAAGGTTTTTGACGTCTTTGATATTTAATTTCAGGAAGATTTTGAAAAAATACCTCCAGCCTAAACTATTCTTTACATGAAAATTTTTTGAAAATTTTGATTTTCTGAAAAATGGCTCTACGGATTTTGATTAAAATACTACATGTTTAACATATTTTTATGGCAAACGAAATGCATATTTTGAATTTTCTGGCTATAGCCCATGAAGTCCTGTTCACTCTTGAAGATTTTTGCATAACCGGTAAACCGTAAGAGATAGACCAAATCTTACTGTAGAAAAAATGTAGATCTCGTTAAAACACACAAACTATGTCCAAATGCATTTTTTGCAGGGTGAACCATCTGCGAGATATTCTTTATTTGTGTGAGTTTTGCGATGCTTATACTTTTCTCAAATGGGAGGTCGTTATTCAGTTTTTTACCTTTTGGCCATACAAAGAGAACGGAATTTGGAAGCCTTTATATAGCGACCATTTTTAAAATATTTGACTGTCGCTCAAAGTCTACTGTGTTCCGACATTCCCTTCATATCTACAAGAAAATTAGCAATACGGCAATTTCTACAAACGTTTATCTCGACTAACATGAAGAAGATAAGAGTTTGTAAGAATAGTACAAGAGTAGAGAAAGTCAGGTGAGTGCATTTTTAGTTATGCTGCTGATAGACAACGAAAACAGACCCACATACCTTTTTCTAAAATGCTCTTTTTGGATTTAGAGAGTCACAAAATGTATATTTCTGGTGAAATCTTGATATCGAATTTTTGGATGAAATGCAATACTTCCTCTGTTTACTATGGATAAGGAGTAGAGAAAGCAATGAACTTAGCCAATAAGAAAAGTCAGTGATTGTAAGACATTATGGGTATGGCTGACACAAAATTTAATGGCGGGTGGCTCAACACAAAATCCAATCAGAGGCTTGCCACGCCTTGCGGTGTTGAATAGTTAAACACACTATGAAATCACACTGTAAAGCCGGTGATATAAGTATATCATTTGAGTCCACAACATTTATTTGCACAACAGGAAGGAGAAGCGGAGCCGCCATTACATTTTGTGTCTGCCATAGAAGTTAAAGTGGCAATTTGTGTCGCTGATGAGAGATTTGTGTTGTTCAGATGTGGAAGCTGTTGGTGCGACTGATGGCATTAGCGGCGGTCTGTTTGTGTGCCGACGTGCACGGAGAACTCACACTGATGAAGAGGGATATTCCACAGCGCTACTGTGGCAGCAATCTGGTCAACGTGCTGCAGCTAGTCTGTCGGGGAAACATATACGTGGTGCCCGATGACAAGAGAAGCGGCAGTCTGTTGCATAACACAGGTGAACATCCCAACACTAATTTCTAATTTACAGAAAGAGGTAATGAACTAAGAACCGGCTGCGTGGTGTTTTTTCACTGGGGATGTTGTAACGATTTTTAATGTGTTGTTTATGTTAATGTGAGACGGTGCTATTTAGATTTTATTAATCTTTTTGGAATGAAAGTTTTATTACTCGCGGCCTAGCATCAATCGGAGAGCTATAAGATTCTATTACTGCTGTCACAAGGAGTAGTACGGATCTATTTTATAGATGAAACAATCCATATTGTTTTAGTGAATATTTTGAACAATTTATTAACACATAAAAATCTTTATCCTTCCCATGAAGCACTTTTACAACTTTCTTGCTAAATATGGCAGATTTCTTCGCTAACAAACAAAATGGCTAGGCACAGCCTATGTTTGTGAAAAGTAAATGTTCTCTAATCTCACCGCACTCGATTGATTTCAATCAATTATAGACGATATAGTTCCTTTTTTGTGAATATCACAAAATTTCACAATTCATTATTCACTTTTCGATGTATGATTATTTAGTGTCAATTAAAACCACTTCTTCCTCCTTCGTTGTATCACACATAAACAGAAGAAGTCAGCCTACGTTGCCTGTAATTTAACATGGTTATCTCAGGGGGCTTTCACTTGCCTCTATAGTTACAATTTGAATAATTTCAGAGGGCTTACACAAAAATACTGCCTCTATTTGAACACTGCACTTCAGCAATCTAGGTCACGCTACTGTCGTGACTTGATCTAGTTCTGCAGTATTGAGTTCACAATGATACAGTGTGGTACAGTTATTGTGATATATTTATTATGTTGTCCAGTATTTAGTTGCAAAGAATATTATTGCTCAGTATGTTTTCTACTCCATAGCCTCTATTTAGTTATGATTTATATGAAATCTGAAAGACAAGGTAGGGTTCTTAACAAAGAAACATTAGACAACATCGGATTGGTAAGTAAAGCCTTTAAAAGCAGTTAGAAAAATGTTGCATTGTTGCATTCACGTCATTCTATGATAGTCACAGACGGCAACGAGCACTGATAAAGAACAGGACAAACACCGCGAAGCTGGTTCTTACTTAATTGGCTCTCCTGGCACATGCCAGAAAACTTCATGCTATTATCTCTTAAATATAGATGACCAGAGTGAATCTTGCCACAACATTTGGGTAAATGTCATATCATGTTGTATTAGGATAAGGACTAATCAGACGGAAGGACCTCAGCTACTGGACTATAGCACCGCACATAGGCCATATTAGGCCCGTTGTGCTTACAGCATAACCCCCGGGAGGAAGGGAAGAAGGAGAAATCCGAAGGACCCTTAATGATTCCTTAATGTCACAAACACTGATGCCGACGATCCTGCCTTAGCCATATCCATCTTGGGGGTTCGGCATGAAATAGGGCACTCGCAGAATGGGATCCCAGGCAGCCATTCAATCCTCACGGTGCAAATTCCTCCCCCTCGCCTAAAACATCTGAGAGAAAATGACCCGAAGAGGAAATGATGGACAGGAAATCCTTGGTAGAAGGGGAACCACCCCAGCAAACCTGAGACAACCACGAAAATAAACCTGTTGAGAGTGGCCGGCCCGACGAGAATCGAACCCAGACCACCCGAACGTAAGTCTCACATGTTAGCGAAAAGCCTTCTTGTTTGGTATCTAGTATATTAAGATACCTATCCGCATCGCAACATCAGACAGTTGATACTAATCGCAGGGTTTTGCACTTCTACACGTTTGCTTTCTTTGGAAAGTCAAATCAGATTTGAAAATTCAGTGCCAAGGCCAAGAACTACAGATGTTTGTATTTTAGGCATACATACATGAGCCCCAATTCTATCGTCAACTAGAAATTCTGTAAACAAAGATATTTGCAACGCCGTAAATCGACTTAAGAATAATTGAAATCATCGCAGAGGTTTGCCAACATACTGAATCAGGCGAGAAGCGGTTCTATCCTTGGTCATTCACAGAAAAGCGAAGATTCGCCGCTCATAACAG
This sequence comes from Tenodera sinensis, assembly GCA_030765045.1. Classification (NCBI taxonomy): domain Eukaryota; kingdom Metazoa; phylum Arthropoda; class Insecta; order Mantodea; family Mantidae; genus Tenodera; species Tenodera sinensis. The sequence continues at coordinate 110,408,838 of CM060969.1, forward strand.
TATGAACTTTCATACAGCTACATCGAGAGAGATGGCATTCAGAGATTCCGGAGTTTACTCCCGTTGGATCGGTCGTTCTGACTGCTTATTTGTGGTCTTCACATGCGAATGCTGGGGTGGATTAAATGTTCACGTCCCTTGTTTCCTCTAATGAGAATAGTCCATGATGTATGCGGCATGCGGTGGATTTCTGCAGAACCTATGCATCAGGATGAGCAAGGGCATCTAAGGGGCATTGCAAATTCTCAAGCTGGAAAGTTAAGGATCCCGCTGCGCTGTTCTAGCTGCCCTTTGTGCTCTCTTCCGTAGATTTAATAAGTGCAATAGGCCTATTCTTGGCCGGAGTACTGCACTCTTCACTCAACTTTTCAGCATTTTAAGCCCTGGTCTACAAATAACCAGAGTGGAAGAACAATAATTTATCAGGCATTGCCTTGCATTTCCTTATTTGCATTATATGACCGGTATTCTTGGCTCAGTTTCCCCATCATTGTGAAATGAATGCAGAAGCAGGTTGTGTTGTTCAGTGCACGGAACTGCGACGTCATCAGCAGGCATCCAAAAACATGCTTCAATGATTTTTCCATATTACTAATACTCGCGTACGCTATGTAACCAAACCTTGTAATCATAAATATAATTATCAACATTTGAAGATTACGCTTGACTTATCTCAGATTCAAGTAGTGGATATACAAGTAACTGCAGTTTCATGATTCTTCAGTCACATCGTCAGAACACACACATAAGTGAAGATAAGATGAGTGAAGCCTAGTCTCTAAATATTTGTAATTATATTTAGCTTTTATGACTACTGAAATGGTTTGCTTCATTCTCTATTGAGGAAATTGGGCAATTTACTTAAAATACCTATATTTTCTGGAAATTAAAAATAAAAATTAAAAGAATTCAGATGAGTATTTATAGCATACTATGACACATTTATGCTGTGTCTAACAATGTTCGTAGGCTTGAGGTTTGAAAACTGAGCGCTCCCCATTTCAAAGTTCCGAAGTCCTTTGTTTTTGTTCTCCAATTTTAAAACTGCATACCGCAACTTCGGAAATTTCAACATTACATATTTTGCTCAGTTTTCTCCATAAACAGCTACTGTGTTGGAATAAATAGGTTATTGTTGTTACTTTCTATTGTTATCGAGAAAAAAATCCTGGTCATTTTCGATGATCACTTCATAATCGCTGTTAAATGCCTGAAGTTATAAATTTGAAAATCGATTAAATATTACTTTTATTTTAATTTTAGGCTATGTAGAAAGAAAACGTAAAATACATTAGTCTTTTTATAATCATTGTGTACTTCTAACTTAATTTAATAATGAATGACCATCATCATTGTGCAGGTATACGTGCTTTATAGTCTATACACAGGGTAATAAAAATGTTGTCCACTTTTGTAGTTTAGCTTGTCTGAAGGACTTGAGTTGGAATATAACTTCAGCCAGTTTTGTGTATTTTCTTTAGTGGAAAGTATCGGCATGCCTTAAATTTGTGGAGGCCAAGGTCTAAATAAATGCAACAAATGAACTAAAGTAAATTATGTCTAGTTTAAGTAATAAGATTGGAACGGTTAGCTTAAATTGTATTTTGTTTGTTATCTGTATAGTTCTTCCAGAAGAAGACGACGCTAATCTGTGGCGGATGGAGGAGCGCCGTTTTCCATTCCGATCGCGGCTCAGTGCTTCTTCCCTAGTACCACGTTCCTTCCGCAGGTCCAAGAGACAAGGAGTGGTTCAGGAGTGTTGTTACTACAAGGGATGCACTCTATCGGAACTCTCCAGCTACTGTGGACGTCGGTAGCTGCAGCCTCCACCATATCCTGCTCTTAGACTGTGATCTTTAGGACGTCCATGATATGATCTGGAATAAGAGTCTTGGCCAGCGAACATTATCTTTAGTGTGTATTTTGCCACTTAAAAATCTTATGTGTAAATACAGGCTTTTTGAAACTGTATTCATTTCTAAGTTTCAATCGTTTCAGTGCATTATTGTTTACTTTTTAAGTGGGAACGAGCTTAACGCTCAAAAATGAGATTTTGTGCAATGTTGAGGTGAGAATGAAACAACAATAATAATAACAATAATAACAATAATAATAATAATAATAATAATAATAATAATAATAATAATAATAATAATAATAATAATAATAATAATAATAATAATAATAATAATAATAATAATAATAATAATAATAATAATAATAATAATAATAATAATAATAATAATAATAATAATAATAATAATAATAATAATAATAATAATAATAATAATAATAATAATAATAATAATAATAATAATAATAATAATAATAATAATAATAATAATAATAATAATAATAATAATAATAATAATAATAATAATAATAATAATAATAATAATAATAATAATAATAATAATAATAATAATAGTTTAGGACATAATTTGAGATTGTGAAACATTAATGATCCATATTAATAGTAACTGTATGTGCAATTTACCAGGTATAGCATTTTAGACAGTACTTAATTTTTTTTGATGCATTAAGTCCAAAAAGTCATAAATGAAAAGGTTTCACTTAGTAAGAGGTTAGATAATGCATTGATATTTTCAGATTATGAACGCAGACAGTTTTGTAATATAAGAGTATCGTCGGTTCCTACTTACGAAGGATGATAGGGCATTATAATTAAAAATGTAGTAAATATTGATTTGGAACAGAACAATTTCCGCCTTAGTACGTATATTTAATCTAAAAACAAAATTGCATCCAAATTTGATCAAATTCAAAGATGTAATGGACTTTGGTACCTAGATTGTCCAAATTGAACTCTGAGCTATGCTTCTAAGATATCTATTTAAAACTAATTTTACATATTGCCAGAAATATTTTTAAAGTGTATTACATCGGTGTACTGTGGTTTTAAGGGGTTATTCATTTACTGTAATTTGTTTTTGTTCTTTGAGAAGTATATTTACTTTTGTTTCTAAATTGTGTACTTCTGACACACCTCTTCCCAGATTGATTATGACTGGTTTGGAAAGCTAACTTACTATGAAACCCAAAATTGACTCTGAAGTGTTCCAAAAAAATTCTACAATCAACTTTTCAAAAATTCATTTATATGCCTTGCCAGTAACATGTTGCTATTTCTGTCATGATTTTCAGGCTCAAAATTTATAACATAAAACGTAATTTAAACTTCTTTGAGGTCCTTTTTGGCTATAAATATTGGTTATATACATATTTAAATGAATTTAGGTATTGTCAGAATTTTACGCCTAATATTGACATGTGACAGGAGCTACAGCGAATTTTAAAATGACATGTTATTGTTTAATTTCATGGTGAAATAAGTAAGGGCTTTAAATATATGTTGATGGAAATTTTAATATCTTACTAACCAACCAGTGTCTAATTGATACTGATGTGTCATTTTCATGGTCCAGAATATATAAATTAGGAAGTTGACGTCTAGACCACAAAGCTGAATGCCAGATGTCAGTTTGCATTCTCTTATTCTTCCATTAATCTGTAAAATCAAACATAAGGAGAATAAGTATAGGAATAAATATGTACTGATATGGGTAGTAAAGTTCGCTCAATATTGGTGGTTTTTAGGACTACAATTAGGGTTGAATGGCATTTAAAATCCGCAAAAAAGTTTAAAACTTCTCTAAACTGTATCTCTGAGTTTAAATGTTCAGAAACATTGATCCCAAACTAATAATGAATGTGTATCATGTTTCTGGAATATTTGTGCAAATAAAACTAAATATGTACCGTCCAGAAAGCATTCATTTTTTCATCACTGTATACCATGTTTAGCATTATCTTAATGGTAAAGTATCTATAGCTCTATCACCAAATTAATTATAGATTTTCCAACGGCCCAGATCATCTTTTCATTTCGAACTTCAAATTAGCAAATCTTAAACTATCAAATAAGTATAATTTGTTATGTTTTAACTATCGTGCGGCACCGTGGCCGAACCGTCAGACCGCTCTCTATCATCAAGGCCACGATTCGATCTCAGTGACCCGCATGTCGTATTCCTGGTGGAGGAAGCGGGTTTTCTACGGCTTCCCCCGTCACTCATTCCACCAACTGCTCCATCATCACCTTTCCATTAATCCATTTCACCTACATTTCATATCAGCCTCTTCCTCACCCTCATACATGGTGCTGGGCTGACCACTCGCTTCCCAGTCTTCACTCCGTCCGGTCCATAAGTTCGTCTGCTCCCTGAAAGGCATCTGTCCCTAGGTACTGGCATTTAGGTCCTAGAGCAATGTGTTCCAGGCGAGCTGCTAGCCACTGAGTAGCAGCGTACTCGCCGCCTTGTTTGAGTAAGCCTGCAACATGCAGCACAGCTCTGCTTTGGGGTAAACTGCCGTCACGGCGCGGTGGGTACTGGCGGAGACCTGCAACAGGGAATGATTGGGGTTGCTATGACCTTCGCACAGTGACGAAGTCCTAGGTGTCAGTCGCCCATACGGGAAGGGTTAATAAACAAAGAAGAAGTCTTAGTCATCTCCCAAGTAAAATGAGAGTGTTCAGTGACTGATAGTTGAATTGTGCGGTCGAAAGGTTGGCTAGCCTATGTTCAGTGACTGATAGTTGAATTGTGCAGTCGAAAGGTTGGCTAGCCTGTCTGATGGTTGCCAAGGCGATGTTACTATGTAGAAGGAAATCAATAATTTGATACAGTCTAACAGACTGTAAATTCTTATAGATATTTGACTCATTTACGTGCTGCATTAATATTGTTATTTGGTAATTGATTGCTTTGTTTGACTGTTGTGTATTTAGTGAAAGTAAATCAAATTATATAGCCTGTGCTAATTGGTTTCTTGCTGACAAAAACAAAACATTTTGATACAGTCCATTTTTATGCCAAGGCGGTAACAGAGAGGGTCCAGGGAATAGTTACAGTTTCAGTTTATAATCGCTTTTATAGCCACCACTGAGGCAAGTTTAGCATTGTGAAGTCAAAGTTGTCAAGGGTGAGGCAGACTTGCTTATTGTAGAAGAGATTATGTGCAGTTTTACTGAATATCTGGTTCGCAGGTCGTTAACGAGGATTGTGCTCTTCTAATACTGCAGACTGCAGGGTGTGCAGAGATGAGACAGACGAGTAACTTGTCAGAGACAATTCGATGAGTAGAGAGATATAGGGAGAGGGTATGGATGGATGGGATTCTACACTGAGCTAACTGTTGAGGGTATTGTATGTCAGACTTGGGAGAAAGGGTGAAGTAAGAGTGCTTTATAGGCATGTTGTAACCTTGCGAGCAGCGTGAGGGTCCCTATCTTGTGCTGGAGGTTCATCTCGTCACCAAGTTTTGCCAAGCAGCCACCGGTCAGGTGACTACAGCGCCACCCATCCACCGAGAACAGTAGTTACAGTTCAAAAAGTCTCCACACAGCAGTGGAAACTCGCTCACTGCTAACACTTACTATCCTGAAAGACCGGATTGAAATGGAGGTAAAATGAAATTGAGGGAAATTCGTGGAATGTAATTATCCATCCTAGCATTTGCCTGGTGAGCAGGGAAAACTGCCGAAAAAAGCCGATGGGTCAGAAAGGTCGGCCACGGAAATTCGATGAGTTATAATAACATTGTTTGCTATGCGTCAACCATACAAGGTGCGAGACCCTTGTCTCAGGTTGTCAGAGGTTAGAGCAGCCTGGAAATAACCCTAATCTTGAGGAAGCTGCAAATATTACACATTACGCCTTCTTGTTTTCTTTATTTAATCCTGGGGGAGGAAGATTTCGTTTCAGTTCAGTTGCTGGGTAGCTAAGAACACTCACCAAAATGGAATTAGATTCTGATAAACTTGTTTTGCTGATAATAAGCATTCCAAACTTTGTGCTCATTCGTGTTAAACTAAAGCTTTTCAAATTTCTAAGTTGGAAAACCTGCATTTAGACAAACAAAGTTATTGTTTGCTTGTGAACAATTGATATTCGAATTTTCGTGTTTTATCGAAGGCTATACTAATCGATATACTGTTCCGTCCATATAAAGTCTTTGTGAATTCAAATCTCTAAATGTCTTTCTCTTCTCGTTCTGCTTCCCATTTTCGATTAATTATAGAATGACTTTAGAAACCGAAACATTGGAATTATTAAGCAACTCACCTCCCGTTTAACTGTGTCTGCGGTATTCGTTTTCCGTTCCCGGGTAACCGCATCCGAGTAGTCCCTAACAACTAAAAGCCGAAACAAGTAACTTTTTGGCATTTTCACTTTCATAAACACACAACTTCGCTTCGTACTGAAAACGAAGGTACATATTTATATAGAAAAGTATGAAATTAGCCTTTCAATGTCAAAATGCCATTTTCTCTCACAAAATACTGCTTTCATTTTATATAATAATTGATAAATACAGATTTGAATGTCTCTCTCACTGCAACAAAACAAGTGCAATGCTTTAAAGCCAAATTAGGTCATAAAATAGGTCTTGTATATGCATTAAGGTGCATTGAAAGTATTTATAAACCTTCCTTTACTTTTAAAATACATCCAGAGCAGCTAAAGTCTTACAACTGCCAAGAACAAAGAAATACAAGTGCAAAATACTTGATAACCTACAGCATACCATATTAAACATAGGTTACAATATCCAGAGGTATAATAAATGTGGGTGATAACTCCATCTAGGATTTGACCCATATGTGACTTTGTTCTATCTGATGCTAAAGGCCAATGAGAGGTTTCAATTTTTGCTTCATTATTATTAACGATCATTTAGAACAGAATTAACGCGCAGAAATTGATAACCGAGTTCTCTTAATAGCTTGTTTTTCTATTCATTAACTAATCACATGATAACTCTGAACTTTGAAATATGATATACTTTTCAATTTCCTTATTTGCTTTCCCTCGTTATGTAAGATCTGATTTTGAAGACTGCGTACATGTTTTTGTTTACTACACTTTAATACAAGATGTGTGTCACTGAAAGATTAACCCCTGAACGTAGTTGTTTTTATTCCTTTAGTAAGAATTCCAATTTTTATCACAAGATTTGTTTGTACATTACCCATATCCTAAACCTTATCAGAAACAAACGACATGCGAATGGTAACGTTGGAAATATATGAACAATTATCACATAATGCAGGATTAATTACAACTGAATATTATAGCTCCAGGGGACAACGTCAGTTAAAAACGTAATGAAACTGTGTATAAGAGACTAGGAATTAACAGACGGATTTACTACAAATGTAGTCTACCTTAATCTGTACAAACTTGACTGTAACAGAGGTGAATTTTCAAAGGAGAGTTTTCAAAACAGAATAAATTTGGAATATTTGCAGGTATTTGCTCTTTAAACTTTAAGAAACTGGGATCAATCCCCAAAGATTAGCAGAAAACAAAACGAATTTGATGACTGTTATGCTTTATGTGTTGTTTATGACACAAGGTGATACTAATGCACAATTATTTGGGAGTAACTGAGCGCATTCGGGAGGCCGAGGGTTTGATCCCCGTGGTCGGCTCTCCTTTTCAGAGGTTTCACCGGGTGGTCAGGTGAATGCTGGGAAGGATTTCCATATCTTCCGAATTTCCTGTCCGTCCATTTCATTACGTTCATTTCACCATTCATCCCGTTAGGTTTCTTTCGGGGTTGGAAGCGTTGGAGAGCGTCGCAGCAGCACTGCAGGAAATCTCGTTCCCGGATTGAAAGGCGAGGCCACTGGTTTCTGAGGTACAAGTACGAAGGGTGAAGGGAGGGGAGCCGGTTTTCCGAAGGAGCGAGAGAGAAATCGCGCTGAGTCAGCCTCCGCTGGGGTGCTTCTAACTCTGCTCTGTAGTGACTACGTTCCGGCCGCCCTTCGGATCCATTTACCTTATTCACCAGTCAGAGGCGCTGGCACAAAAGAGCACCTTTCGGTCGAGGTGCTAAATCCCCGTCCGCAAGTTGTCATTGAGTCATTTAGTTATTTTAGGTTTTGGGAATTTGAATTTTCGTAAAATAAAACAAATCATTGTGGCTATAAGAATCAGAATGTCAATTAACAAATTCATTTTGAAACCCTTTGTACTTGGTAGAGTTTGCAGAGTTCATTGAAAGAACCTACTTTGAATTTTTAGTAATTGTTTCGAATGAATACAGTTTGTAATTGTAACTGTGTGGTTGTTGTATTGCATTATAGCTCGCCTTGTCTTCTTGGGCTCCCTTCCACATCCATTTGGAAACACTAATTTTCTTACCTTTGGTTTATATACGAATAAGTTAATTCAGTCTCCTGTAGGGCGAGAAGATAAGCACGGGCTAAAACAAAACATGCACTACTTACAAAAGAAACGATCAAAAAAGATTAACAAAAAGGAAAGTGCTGCATAACTTCCAACTTCTTTAACCTATTGTTTTGTATTTATTCGCCACCAATATTACACTACTTAAACCTTTTACAGGATTGCTATTGTTCATTAGTACCTGGGAGCAAGATATCTGGTCTGATGTGTTTAAACTGACATCAAATCTCAGTTTTGTAAGAAATGTCAACTATAAGAATGTCTCTAGTATGTTTGGCTGCTGTATAGGAATACAATGTGAATGAAAACGTTTATTATCATCATCATCATCATCATCATTATTATTATTATTATTATTATTATTATTATTATTATTATTATTATTATTATTATTATTATTATTATTATTATTATTATTATTATTATTATTATTATTATTATTATTATTATTATTATTATTATTATTATTATTATTATTATTATTATTATTATTATTATTATTATTATTATTATTATTATTATTATTATTGACATAGTAAGCAAATACTTGGATATTACTTAAAATATTACAGAATTTTCACTTAGTTATGGAACATTACCTTGTAACAATCCTCGAAAACTGTATATGTAGTAGGGGCAAAAAGGCTTCAAATAAATACACTAATTGATTGGAATATAAAATTCTTAGAATGCCCAGCTCACGTCGAATCGATTTTATAGCATACCAAGAAGACATCAGAAAGTGTTTTATTAATTATCGATATAACCATAGGCTTCGAACATCATTTTAGTCAATCTATGGAAGTGCATCTCGAGAAACAATCTACGCGCCACCATACCCTTTTGTAAAAGTAAATACCATTTGGATGGCAACAAAGTTATTGGTCTCTTAGGTCCCCAAGACACCACTTCACTTTCGGAAAGAATTCAAACTTCCAACTACCAACATAAGGAAAACTGTTAATGCCACTATACGTACAAACATGCTTAGATCCTACTTATTTGACCCTTAAAAGTGCAAAAAAGATATTTTTGTTGTATGATCTGTGTTTAAAAGTTTGATTGAATGAAACCGTAATAATACTATCATGTTCTGGTTGTAAATTGTTAAACTGAAACTGAAACGTTTGTCTAAGGGCTATTAATATTGTTCATTGTGTATTTTTCTTTTTACTTTTTAGGACGTTGTTCATTTATTTCAACAACGTAGTATAACAGAAATGAAACAATGCTGATTTAGTATATCCCAAGGCAGCACACTGCGATCCTGAAAACCAGAGAGTCTAGTGAACAAAACTCAAATTCTGTGATAGCATTCTGCTACATTCTTGCCAAAAAATCAATCACTAACACACTTCCTGGTCGCGAATCTATGACACATGCTATTTGTGATGACGTTCTGCCACGAATAATATGTATTTTGTAATTTTATTACTTATCTAACACTTAAAATGTTCCCATAATTTGGATATTAACAGAAAGTACTTTCCTCCTTGATAACTTTCTATGGAACATTCTTAAAGGTAATATCGAAACCGCACCAGTCAGTCAGTAAGAAGAAACACTCGGCATTCGCTATAATATGGTTAATAAACCAAAATACTGACTTTGTAAATTGCTTTTCATCAATAAAAATATACCTCACATGTACAATTGCGAGAAGTGACAGCAGTTTTCGAGGATTGCCTAATAATGCAGAAAAACGCAGATTCAGACTAACGAGAGTTAAGTATTTTAGTTTGAAATCACCTTGGTGCATTTGGTTCATCTTCTGCTGAACTGCTACAAGGAAGCTTGTAAAAATATTAAAAGTTAGCCCATTGCAAACATTTATATGCTATGTGAATTTTGTTCCATGTTACAAAACATCAACTAGAAACTTTAGAATAATAATGCTTTTTTAAGGTTTTATTTATTGCTGTATTTTAATAAACTTATTTAAACAATAAATGATAATATTGTACTTACATTAGCCCAGCAGTAACTCTACATATAAGACCTTGCTTCACATATATCATGGATATTCCTGTAGACAATAAGGATATGGATTTTAAGAAGTTTACCTCATAAAGTGCATTGCATTTCGAAAAAAGATGGGGAAATAAAAAAGGATTGTAAGGTGTTTGTAACCTACAAAGAAAATAAATTTCCCTCCATGCTGAATGACATGACTTTTAATTTCATGATGCACAATGTCTTGACCTGTGAGTATGGTTATGTATTCCATCAACAGCTATGAAATCAATTTCAAAATCAGCTGGTGATGAACCTTTCCTCTAAATATAAAAACTTATGTGCCTTTTGTTTACCAAACAGCAGGCTTGAGTTAACTATGTGAGATTTCTTGCTAAATTAATCATATTTACTTTACTTTTGGTTATTTTATGAACTATATGTATAGCTCACCTACATTCATGGGTAACACTTTTTTTTTTCATAAAACTGACCAATATACCTCAATGCCAACCGTTTACTTTCTCTGTTACACACTTATAGCAAGGAGAGGAAGTATTGCACTTCGCCGAACGGTATGACTCAGGCAGTAACGTCTGTAGCCCGCATTCGCGAGGTCGCTGCTTCGATCCCCGCGGCCTGACCCATGGGATTTTTCGGAGATTTCTCCGGGTCGCCAGGTAATGCTGGGAAGAATTTCCACATCTCGAATATCCTATCCCTCCATTTCGTTACATTAATAATCTCATTTCACCCTTCATCTCTTTAGAGTTCTATCAGGGTTGGAAGCGTCGACGAGCGTGGCAGCAATAGCAGAAAGGAAATCTCGTCTCCCATGGGATGATGCAAGCCCGAGGGGCGAGGGGAGCCGGTTTCCGAGTCCCACACCCCCCTTTGGAATACGAACCCGAGGGATAGTAGAGGAACCGGGCCGAGTCAGCCTCCGCCAGGATGCTTCTAACTTGGAAAATATAGGGACCCTGCCCTCTGCTGTCATAACAACGTCCTGGCCACCCTTAGAATCCATTCGTCTGCTCCGTCATGGGCATAGGCACAAAAATCGCCTTTCGATCGGAATGCTAGTCCCCCGCCCCTTAAATTGACATTGTATTTCACCCAATAATTCAATACCGACATTTCACCGCAAATACAGGATTTGAGATTCCCTGAATCCAAAAAGCCACACTTTTAGAAAAAGGTGTATGCTCAAAAGAGCGCGTGTGTGAGCGTGTGGCTGTGAACAGCATAATTCAAAAACGAAAAATCGGTTAAATGACAAGCTTGGAATTTAAGCTCAGCGATTACCAAGGATAGAATACAAATATTTTCAAAAAACTCTCATTCTTATGTAGAAAATGTTTCGAAAAATTTATTTCAAAAATGGCTCTACTTTTTACTTTCTCTACTGGTAAGTAGGGAAGTATTGTATTCCATCCAAAAATTCGATGTCGAGATTTCACCGGAAATACATCTTTTGAGGCCCCCTGAATCCAAAAAAATCAGTTTTAGAAAAAGGTCCGTGTGTGTGTGTGTGTGTGTGTCAGTCTGTCAACCTGTCAGTCTGTCAGTCTGTCAGTCTGTCAGTCTGTCAGTCTGTCAGTCTGTGGACAGCAAAACTCAAAAACGAAAAGTCGGTTAAAAACCAAAGTTGGTATTTAAGTTTAATGTCTTTCAAGGATGTACACGAAGATTTTGAAGAAAATAGCCCCACGCTAAACTACCCTTTACATGGAAAATTTTTCAAAACTTTTGATTTTCTTGAAAATGGCTCTAACGATTTTGATTAAAATGTCATATGTTTGAGATATTTTTATGACAAATGAAATGTATATCTTGAATTTTCTGGCTATAGCCCCTGTAGTCGTAATTACTCTGGACGACTTTTGTATAACTGGTAAACCGTTAGAGATAGACCAAATCATACTATACAACAAATGTATATATTGCTAAAATACACAATTTATGTCTCAATAAATTTTCTTGTAGGGTGAACCATTTCGGAGATATTCCTTGTTATGTGTGAGTTTCGGAAAGCTTAGAACTTTCGTGAAATGGGTCATCGTTGTTCATTTTTTATATGTTACGTGTGCAAAGAGAACGGAATCTCAAAGCTTTAAAAGATTTGACTATCGCACAAAGCCTACTGTATTCTAATATTCCCCTTGCACCTACAAGGAAATAAGCAATAAGATAATTTGTACAAATGTTTATTTTAACTAACACGAAGAAGATATAGGAATAAGAGTTACCTTCATTCTGAATGAATTTTTTATACGTTTGTATAAGTGGTAAACAATAAAAATAGACAAAAGCATAACATGATAGATCTAAACATAGTATTCATGTTTTCATTACGTAAGGCGTGTCCAAGGTATTCTCTCCTAGTATGCAAGCAGTAGAATTTTAAAGTCAGCACATACCGCATCTACATCAACATGATGTAGTGAAATATACTGAAAAAATCTTACGTGTTGCACTCACGTGACTTTCTCTACTGTTGTAGTGTTCTTACAAACCCTTATTCCTCTATCTTCTTCATATTAGTCGAGATAAACCATTTGCATAAATTACCCTTTTGCTAATTTTCTTGTAGGTGCAAGGGGAATATGGGAACAGAACAGACTTTGAGCAATAGCCACATCTTTTAAAGCTGATCTCTATATGAAGGCTTTGAAATTCCGATCTTTTTGCGCGGCCAAAAGATAAAAAAATGAATAACGACCTTCCATTTGAGAAAAGTATTAAGTATTGAAAAATTCACACAAATAACAAGGAAAACCTCCAAAATGGTTCACTCCACAAAAAAATGCATTTGGACATAAATTGTGTGTTTTAACGAGATATACAATCTTTTGTATAGTAAGATTTGGTCTATCTCTTATGATTTACCACTTATTAAAGGACATTAAGAGTAAACAGAAATATATGAGCCATAGCCAGAAAATTCATAATATACATTTCGTTTGCCATAAAAATATCTTAAACATATGACATTTTAATCGAAATTGTTGGAGTAATTTTTGAGAAAATCAAAATTTTCGAAAAAATTTCCAAGTAAAGGGTAGTTTAGCGCGGAGGAATTTTCTAGAAAATCTTCGTGTCGCATCCTTGAAAGATATTAAACTGAAATACCAACTTTGGTTTTTAACCGACTTTTCGTTTTTGAGTTATGCTGTCCACAGACTGACAGACTGACACACACACACACACACACACACACACACACACACACACACACACACACACACACACACACACACACACACACACATACACTCACAGATCTTTTTATAAAAATATTTTCATTGGATTCACGGATTTTCAATACAATGTTTCCAGTGAAATCTCGATATCCAATTCTCGGGTGGAATCATTCTTCTTATTATTAGATAAGTGGTAGGGAAAGTTCAAATGTAGATATTGCACGAAAATGTTGCAATAGATAAATGAAGATACTCGAGCGAACCATAGAGAAATATTCAGTTTAGAGTGGCTCAACTAGCATTCTAGTGTAGAAGATGTTGAAAAATGCTTCCATCAGACTGGTTCTCACCGGGAACCGAGTTTAGATCCTCTAGATGTTGCTGCCGCTGATGTAAGTCATCGAAGTTGTGCAGTTTTCTACACTGACAGAAACACACACGTACTTGTTGACTCCCGTAAGCAATGTTTGATATCAAGGGAAAGCCGTGGTCACCACCACAACAAATCCTTCAGGTTCGCTGAAGCGAAAGAGAGGTTAGGGGAAGGAACAAGGGTGGGGCTGGGGGAAAACTGTGGGGTGCCGAGAAGCGTGGGAGCTGGTCAGGACGCCAGCCGTCAAGGCGATTCAACGTCCCCAAGGTGAGAACCTTACCCTTCCTGTATATAACACCGGGATCCTGGACGTCTTGAGCTAGTGCTGACCAGCAAGTTGACCGATGACGAACACCAAGGTAAGTTCATAGTTTCTCCACATGCGAGGTAAGTAAATGCTAAGTTTGGTGCATGTCGTGTGAAAACGCTATATAACGCTCACTACTTAGTTGTCGATATAGCTGTTAATTATAAACAAAACACTAAATGAGTCTTGTTACTGATAAACCCCAAAATCTCCATTTGTGTGTTAAAAATTAAGTTATATGTTTCATGATTCATATACTTGGAAATATTGTCCTAATGAGAAAAAACAAGTTTGTTATTTTGTGGCTTGGAAACCATTTCGCTATATTTTTATGTAAAGAGAAACAAACGTTTAACAAAATATTGGACGTATGTTGTTTTTGAATATCGTGATTCAAGCAGATTTACAATATAATAAACATTCTTTCTCGCTGGAAAGGGTAGAATGAGACTGAAAAATGCAATGCTACAGCTGGGATTTGAACTACGGATCTTCCGGTTTCCCTCCGGGCAGTTTAACCACAAGCTACCATGACCAACGTGTCGACACCATATTAAATTCTCCAACCCACTCGCATTTTCCCCGGTAAACCATACAAGGAGATCTCAAATTCATATCAGACAACATAACCTAATAGCGACTTACCATATAGCAAGTTCTTAAGCCCCGGGCTTCTAGTTTAACCAACTATAAAGTCAACCAATGCAATTAATCCACGGCTAATGTGTAGAAGAACAATTGATTGCATTCTTTTTCATGGTTAACAGAGATACATTTCCCATTTTGCAGTCTTTTGGATGAAATAAAACTGCAGGTCAATAGGGAGAAATTAACAAAGTTAGTTATTGGTAAGCGTTACAATTCTCAAGCTGTTGAAAACAGGGAAAACGTAGTTTTTCTAACCATCCTTAGGTGTTGACAGTACGTAATTTGGATCTACATTTGTCTGTTAACTTCTGTAAATTCTGTAAATTAAAGTGAATCTACACTCCTAAGAATTTCAAATACGAATGTATGATTTGTGCACGCGTAAGACAAGCATTACATAACTATATTAATTACTTTTGCACAAAATAAGTACTGCATCAGCAGGGTTGATTGGTGGAATAGGTATCCTACAATTTTGTGTAGCTTCAGAAGTAATCCATATTTGATCAGTCTGAAACGTTTTGCATTAAGCTTAAGGTTAACTTCATTGAATTATTATTACAAGAAAGGACTAGTTATAAGGATGGGCTTACTTTTTGCAATTTATAGAAGAGAAGCGTGAATACAAAATAAATACATTAATTCCACATAAGCTTTTCTAATTAAGGACATGCAATTTTGTAGCTAGTTAGATCTTGTTGTTCCTATTCTGTCAACAAATTTGCGGACGTGTCTCTATGTGCTACCACAGGGGCTCATCTATTAAGAACAGATTGTGCTGACCTCACAAATGTTATTTCACTGGTCCAAATGCATGTCAGGTCTAGCAGAATGGATGAGGCTTGCGTCTAGTAAACTTTTCTCCAATCGTTTTACAAATCAGTGAGGATGTCTTGGACCCATTTTGATCAGATCCTTTGGAACGCCGTCATTTTGTAAGATTTATATCCCCACGACCGAAATTTGAGTCATTAATAATCAATAGTTAACCTCAACAAGATAACAAATATCCCAAGTGCCTTTTCTAGGGATGTTCATCCTTAATCATTGTTAACTGTTTTCCTTTTTAAACGTTTCTGTTTTATACAAAATATCTTGGTTGTAAAACAGTGGTAGTTGAAAACAGTAGGCTCCTGTCTAGTCTGCTTAGACTTTGTAGGAGCTTTAGCCCTTCGTTCTAACAAACTAGGTTACGCTGCATTGTGCAAAGCACAATTTTCATTACGATACTGATTGTTAGGGATGACTGACAAAAACCTTGGCGAAGGAAGCTGTTCTAGGATATTGTCGCATACCCGCTCATTAGCACACGTCCGTAAAGCAAGTTTCCTTGATAAACTGTAACCTGTATTTCAACGAACCCCATTATTGCAGCTTGAGGAATTCAATTCATACGCCGCTTTCTTCTTACTTTGTTGTTAATGTCTTTGCGTAGTTCCATCAACTGACGTATTTGTTCATTCCACGTGGAGTTAATTTAGGCCTTGCCAGATTTGTGTTTCAAGCAGAGATAGCCGTGTTATTTAAGTGTGTTTAGTAAGAACTATCTCTGAACTTTCAATGATAAAAGCTTCCGTTTAAAAATATACTCCCAAAAAGACCGTTGCCTGAAGATGGTCCTCTATTACAGATGTGGAGAACCTGGATACTGTGTTTGTTCACTCTTCTGCTCGTCGAGGCTCAGCTGGACAAGCGATCCTCTACCGCAAAACGCTACTGTGGCCGCAACTTGATCCACATATTGCAGCTCGTCTGCGACAGCAACTATTACTCAAACACCAGTCCTACCATCTTCAACCAGAAAAAGTCATATCCAGGTATGTGATGTACAGAGTGGGGCAAATAAAAGCGGCCCGGAGAACAATCGTAGTCACTCGTCCGGGCCACTTTTATTTGCCCCACCCTATAGAATAGCATCTACAGGTAGTCACTGAGTACCTTGTGGAAGTAACACCCTGAATTAAGGCAACCCACTTGTGAAAATACTAACGTCTATAATTTACGTACAATCAATCCGAACGTTTTACTACATAAGTTGGATGTTATTCTGAATCCACATCCCAAGTTTCATACATCTATAACAATACTTGTTCATAAATTATTTGTTTAATGTTTTATTTTTGAAATATTTTATACATTTAAAAATTTCCTAACATACTGAACTTCTATAGAGATTGAAACAAAACTTTGGTAGTCAACAAAATTTAGAATTGCTGTACATTTTTGTCTTTACCACATTGTAACTGTATAGTAACTGGATTAAAATAGCATGAAGTGGGATATTTTGCATGTAAAATATACTGAAAAAATCAACTTAGAATATTGTATTAATAATTTTTTTTTATTACTTTCTGGTCTCAGGATTCCCATTTAAACTGCCATCTAGAGATCCTTATAAGGAGCAGAAAACTCCATTTACATATGAAAGTTTAGTTACAGGGAAATAAATACAATTATTTTTACTTTAGGCCCGAAGTTCGGAAGATTAAAGGCCCAATCCTACCAATGTTACATTCGATAAATCGATTACCCATCATCTCAAAAAATTTAATATATCAGACTGAACTTTTTACAGAAGTTCACAGATGTAGCTTTATCCAATAAGTTTTCCTTTCGAGAAAAATGGGATTTTTAAAAATTCCACTATTCATAGATTAAAATTTATCAATAGTCTTTTTAAAATAACGAACCATGTTATTAACATCAAAGTTGACCCAAAACAACACTTAGAGGTTGCTGTTATATCCTAAAATTTAACTTAGCTATGTCCAAGTACTCTGAGAAAACTGCTCGTTTATACCAGAAAATGAAAATTCCATTCATAGACTGCGAATGTCCTGCTTTGGACTTTTTTAAATCTCCCTTTAACTTATTTTATCTATTTAGGTTGCTAATGGAAACTTTTGTGTCACTGGAAAATAGAATTATATTGACAAGCTTAATAATATAGGCGGGATTTGAACCACGAATTTTCTATTTCCTCTGGTTGTTCTAACAAACCGAGCTACCATGGCAACATGCCGGGATGACAAATTCTCCAGCTGATTCGCATTTTTGTCATTAAATCACAAGGAGACGTCAAATTCATTTTGAGGTAACATCCCAGTGGCATCTTACAATATTGTAAGTGCTTTAAGCATCTTAATTTAACCACCTGTTAAGTCAATTATTGGAAAGTATTATTTCACACTAGCCGTGAAAGACGGTTGGAAAGTGAGGATCAGACTGTAATGTTATTTGCAATTTCAAAAGATAATCTTTACACCCCTAAAAAACTGTTGGGACCCAATGCAAACCGGAGATAAACTATATACTAATATTATAAATAAAGAGAAATTGTGTGTAAGGCTCGGGCGGGAGGGGGGGGTGGCAATCTGGAAAACCACACATGAGCTTTCTTTCACCATTTAAAATAGCGATATTTGGGATGGATTAAGGCTTTAGTGGGTGTTTCACATTCACGTTCATACAATCTTAATCCCGGTATAATAAATATGAGTACCAGAGGATAGTTTAGCACTTTATAGGAAATATTTGGCACTAGTAATGACTTCCAGCCCGAATAGATGGATGGGGAGACTTAAATAGTTTCTCTGTGGTGAAATGGTTTGAGCTCACACCTTTGACCGGGATTGAGTTCCAATCAGGTGGTTAGGCGCTAGCCTCCTGATACCAAGTTCACGGCTCAAACTCGGCCCAGACGGATGTTCTTTAAGTGTGCTTGAAAGCAACAGCAACATCAATAGATTCACCGGCATGTAAAACAACTCCTAACAAAAACATGCGGCCATCGCTACCTGGAGTCGCTGCTTCTTTATCAAGTAGCTCCTCAATTGGCCCCTCAGAGACCTAACGAGGCCGAGTGTACCTCGTGCCACGCCTCCCAGCAGGGGAAAAATCTTCACGCCTGTACCGGGGATGTGAAGGAACTGTGGGGCACTACATTCTGGCACACCGGTGGTGCTGATATGATCGAGGCATTTGACAGCGTCATAACAAACAAAACATTTATCTACGTACAGGTACAGGACCGCATTTGTTAATTATACAATCCTTATAGTGACTAATGAATTCTTTCAAACTCGAGAAGAAAGAAATAGTATTTTCATTTCAATACGCTTCCTTGGGGAGCTTCATATATTTACAAAACATTCTGTCACACAATGTAAGGGTGAAAGATGACTTACCTATTTCAGAGGTAAGTTTACTAAATACAGCTGCACAGTGATGTGTAAAATATAACAATTATGTTCGTATTATTTAAATGACAAGAGAATAAGTGAAGATGTTAAATGATGCTCATAAATACTAACCACATATTCAGGAATGCAATTTGTTTGAAATAAATAAAAATGTACTAAAATGTAGGACTGTCTGACTGTTTCTTAAAATCGTAAAACGTCTTCCAAATTCCGTAATGCAAGACACACAATGTAATGCAATCTATAGGTACATTTACCATTTTGAGGTAAGGGTGCAATTTTAAATTTTACTCGTTGCACAATAATGAGAACTCTTATTAAATTCGGCATTAATTCCATTGGCTTTGTGGGTATGCAGGTTGCGCCAAACAGACGTATACCGCACAATACATTGTTTTTCCTGTTCTGGCAAAGCGAAATGTGAGTTCCCATTCGGGATCCATGGACTCAATTCCTGTTGAGGCGGCCACTACCATTATGTGTCTTTCGTGGTTTCCCTGGGTCGGTAGGCAAATGCTGGGTTGACGCTCCAACGGGTTTCCCACCTTCAACCGCGAAGACGGTTGATGCATTGTGGCAGCACCGTAGAAAGATTTCTCCTTGGCACTTATAGGACTTTTTGGGCTACCTTCCTTCTCGAGGGTATCTTGTGTATTTTCGGAGTACCCAGGTTGTGGATGGCTAAGGTAAGGCTAGCCAGTATCAGTATTAGTTTTATGTTAGAATTATTACGGACCTCATCCTTGCTATCGGACATCACCGTCCGAAACTGGTTGCTCTTTCCGACCTTCTCTTCCTCCTTTGCTTCCTGGAGACACGGCGGAAGCACACAGAGCCCACTGTGGTCTATGCTCCAGCTACTGGAAGCCTGCCCTTCTGATTATTCCTAACACAGGAGAGGGCAGATAGTGCCGGTTGACGTCAGCGCACACCGCTGGAGATCAGTTCAGCGTGTGACGTCACCGCGCTCTGAACCACTGCCTCGGGGAAGGAGAAAATGCGAGTAGTTTGAGGCATGCGGAATGTAGCAGTGCCAGAAAGATATCTGGTGTTGATAATACAACTAACGTCTTGGATGTTGTAATATTAGTGCTGACAGTTTTGAGAAAGTATATACCAATTATTTTAGTTTATGTTAAGCACAATCATGTTATAAAGTAAATAAAACAGAACATTTCATTTTCTCTGCAAATTAAAAGTCATACAGAATAAAATTACATAGACATTTTTGGACACTTTTTGTTTCGTTTTTTCATTAACTAGTTTATCAATGTTAAGACTAGTGCCTGGGAAATTTGTAATTGAAAACTGCATCTTAGATTGTGGTCTGACAAGGTGTTCGGGGATTTGCACTTAGGTAATTTCATGATAAAACCAGACAGCAACACTAGCTGCTCCGTGTTACTTGTACTGGCCATGTTATTGTCATCGAGAGCTCTTCACCTGACTGAACCCTGCAGTTCCGACCTCACAGCGCCGTTTTTCTAGGCAACATGGTAGTGCAGGGCTCTGCCCTGAGGTCACACAAACTGATAGGCTTGCTCTTCGTTCTAATATGTCACACTCCTTAAATCTGTGTACCTCTGTCCTAATTCCTCCGTCCTGCAATTACAGATAACCAGTAGTAAATACTCAGCGAAGTTTGCAGTCCTCTCGGCAAGTATATGCGGCTGATAATATAAAGATTCGGTCTCAAACTATACTGAGAGTTTACAGTTCGCTGTTTGAAGCGCAACTTCAGAAAACAAATAAGGCAGTTTATTAATCCAAAGAGCACAATTAAACGAATTGAACTAGAATTTTGGTAATGTTACAGATGATGTGTGGCTGCAGATTCTGGAGGATAATCCTGTAGGTGACGATGAACCAGAGTTCCCGTTCCGATCGAAACCCAGGGCGTCATCCTTCGCCCACAGAGTGTTCCGGCGTCATAGCCGATCACGAGGAGTGGTGGACGAATGCTGCTATGACAAGGGCTGCACCATCAACGAGCTACGGGGTTACTGTGGTTCATCTAGGTAGTGACTTACATATCTTTCTTTGTAATTACGTATTTAAATAAAGTAAACTAACGCTATTGTATAAATGCTGCGCCTCTTTATTTTACCTCCACACGTCCATTTTTCTATTCATCGCACCATCAAGTAAACCTATTTTCTGGACATCTCATACTTATTGAAGGACTGCAAGACTCATGAGGAGCTCGACTTCATCCCCTGTATGCTGTCTTTAACATCTTAGGTCATGCATGGACACAAGGAGAGGTAGTGATTAAACTTGCCTTACTCACCTCACATCCTATTATACATAGTTAATAAATAACAGTATTAGTTAAGTGCAATTTAAAAATGCATACGAGTAGTTTGTGCTGCAGTGAGCCGATTTTCATGGCCAGGCTGTACCTACCTGCAGTTGTTTACATGCACGAGCGATAACACTGGTCCATGTGCATTATACCTATGGAAAAACGCACACGCCTCCGGCCTTCAACCATGGCTAAAGAAAAATTCACACCCTCTATTCGGGAACAGTATCTGGGATCTCAGGATTTGGGGAATAATTTTTTAATTGTTCCACTAAAATGCTCTTGTTGGCGGCGGCTCTGTTTTTCTTTTTTTAAAACCTCAAATATATTACCTATTGGCAATGGTGTTAACTCGTGTATAGTTGACATGGATTACTGGTTTTTCCTTGGGTTTTATACATTTTATCACAGGCGCGCGAACGCACTCACGTGCACGCGCGCGCGCGCACACGCAACTCGCATTTGGAGGTCTCCGGTTCGATCCCTGGTGACTGGGTTTCCTTTCCATCATTTCCCTTCATTCCATTTCCTTATGTTTCAGGTGAGCAGTGTTGGCGGTGCCGGACAGTTGGCGCAGATGGTTGCGCATGGTAACTGCTGTTCTCGGTCCTAGGTGGCGTTTGAGGGGCCGCTGTCCTTCGTCGGGAGGACCCGAAGTGTATGCTTGGCGGGGGCTGGCGCGTGATGAAGAGATCTGACCACTTGATAGAGACTTCCAAAGGTCTCTGTGGCCCGTCTTCCTACGGCCCTCTGGCCCCTTCGGTTCCCTTACTTTATCCCTGACTCCAGGGGGGGGGGGGTTAACGTATCATAGATCTGCGTAGGTCGAGGTGTGTGAGATGTCCCCTCCGTGGATGTACCCTTTACCTTTTATACTTCCAGACTCTGGAGGGCACAGGGAATAATATTGGCTAGGACAAATTCTCGCCCCCAACTGGGAAACGAATACGGGACCCCTCGCACAGCAAGCAGATGCTCTACCGACTGAGCAACGGGAAGAATGATATTGTGGCACTCTCTTTAGACATTTTAAACAGTGAAGCTTGCCACCAATGACTTTTCACCCGTTCCTGGGGTTAGAAAATTCGAGAGCAATGAAGAAACTGGCTACTCTAGAAATAACCATACAAAATTTCAGAAACTGTGGAGAGAGAAGCGAAGGAGTATTCCATTCACAAGAGTTTCTCTTACCACTATCGTATATTTTAATACACCTTCGACTAACCATTCCTTCAAACGCTTATTTTTCTATTTACTTACTTTGCAAGTTATTTTGCTATATATTCCGTTCTTCCATGCACCGTGGGGCTTAGGTACAATTATTGTGAAAGGGGGGGGGGGCAGAATTCAAGTGAAAATACCATGTAGTTGGAAGTAGCCGGCAGAACCAATTCTGACAAAGGTTTGCTCCTCCGCTTTCTTCGTCAAGTATACAACAAACATCTGAGTAATTGCATTTAATTAGAAAAACATTACAAATGAATACCCTTTGCAAAATAACAAGAACATTAGGCTAAATACTTGAGTAGGGTGTCTTGATTGGCAACAGATATATAAATTCATACAAAATACAACACCCGTCATTCAGGCATCATAGATAACAAATGAAAGTTCTCCAACACGATTTATCTTTAGCAGGTATATGTACTTTAACATTTGTGAATCAAGAATGTGTACATTTAATGCCATGAATCAGTAATTCTCATAATGCGTCCTTTAAACAAAATGAATGGCGAAACACACAACGGAAATACAGGTGAAAAGACAGCAAGTTTGCTTTACCCCATACAACCTCAGGCAATTCGAGAAGTTGTGTAGTGTTCGAGCCTATTTAAGAAACCCAGATTATTCGCGTGAATAAATTACGAATTTCGAGAATTACTTCCCTAAAGTTTAATATCTTCGCGCCAGAAGTACCACCTAGACAAGTTCACTGTCAGACAGCCATTCTAGAAGTACAAGGCCTGAGACTTAAGCCCAAACAAACACAGAATGACTTACCCTGCACAGCAGAAAAGGAGGCAAAAACCGGAGCTGCAAAACAAAAGTAGAACTTGTTACCCTGAATAAACAGAAGTGCGATCAGCACATCCTCTAATGCCTAACCACTGTTGTATATTTTAATACACCTTCAACTAACGATTCCTTCAAACACTTGTTCCACCTAAAAATTCGATGTTGAGATTTCACCAGAAATATATGCTTTGAGGCCCCCTGAATAAAAAACAAAACATTGCTCCTCCCTAAACTGCCTTTTATATGGAGAACATTTCGAAAATGTTTATTTTTTTGAAAGTGGCTCCAACGATTTTGATTAAAATGCAATATATTTGAGATATTTCTATGACAAATGAAACATATATTTTGAATTTTCTGGCTGTAGCCAATGTGGTCGACTTTACTCTGATGAGTTTTGCATAACTGGTAAACCGTAAGAGATAGACAAAATCTTACAATAAAAAATATAGATCTCCTTAAAGCACACCAAATAAATTGTTTGTGGGGTGAACCATTTCGGAGATATTTATTATTATTTGTGTTAGTTTTACAGCATTAGTTTTACTTATACTTTCCACAAATGGAAGACCCTTATTCTAACGAGGACGGAATTTCAAAGATTTAAAAGATTTGACTATCGTTCAAAGCCCACTGTATTCCCAATTCCCTGTACCTACAAGAAAGTGAGCATTAACATAATTTCTGCAAATGTTTATCTCGACTATCATGTAGAAGATAAAGGAATAAGAGTTTGTAAGAATAGAGAAAGTCGTGTGAGTGCAACACGTAAGATTTTTATATCTACTAATTTTGCAACTTATTTTGCTACATATGCCGTTCTTCACTGAAAAATGAAATAACGTCTATGACCAAAATATAATACTGAGTCAATTATCAAAATTATAACTCTTTTGAAATCGACCATCATAGACATAATTATTAAATGCCACGCTTTTCTAAGCGAAAAAGAACACCAACGCAGAGCTTCCGCCTTGTGATACGTGGCATCCTTGTCTGTTATAAACCACAAAGGAAGGATGCTTCTAGTTGGAGTTGTGCTACACCCATTAACAAGGTTAGTATCAACAATGGATGGAGTAGAGAGTATTCACGAAATGTTCCATCTCCTGCAAGAGCTTCAGACGGGAGCGAATGTTGCGTATTTACTGATCAGTAACAGACTCAGTTAATCCTGTGTGTGTGTGTGTGTGTGTGTGTGTGTGTGTGTGTGTGTGTGTGTGTGTGTGTGTGTGTGTGTGTGTGTGTGTGTGTGTGTGTGTGTGTATGTAGATATCGGATCAGATTCTGACATGCTTCGAGGCGTCCGTGCTAGGACCTGACCTGATCTGAGGAGATGGTATGGCAGGTCGTCATCCGGAGCAGACCAGCTTAATCCGGGACATCATTGTAAGTACCCAAAAAATTAGAAATAAACAAAATCTGATGTGTTGCACTCACACAACGTTCTGTGCCCTTGTACTAACAATTCTTACAAACTCTTATTCCTACATCTTCTTCATGATAGTCAAGATAAACATTTACAGAAATTACCTTACTTGCCTATTTCCTTGTAGGTGCAAGGGGAATATTGGAATACGTAAAGTTTGAGCGATAGCCAAATCTTTTAAAGCTTTGAGATTCCGTTCCCTTTGCACGGCTAAGATATAAACAAATTAATAACGATCTTTTATTTGATGAAAGTTCTCACACAAATACTAAGGAATATCTCCAAAATGGTTCTCTTCACCAGAAAAGAAAATTCATTTGGACAAAAATTGCATTTTTTAACGAGATCTACATTTTTTGTATAGTAAAATTTGGCCAATCTCTTACGGTTTACCAGTTATGCAAAGTCATCAGGAGTAAACAGGACTAGGCTACAGTCAGAAAATTCAAAATATAATTTTCATTTGTAACACAAATATCTTGAATATACCTATGGCATTTTAATCAAAATGGTTAGAGCCATTTTCGAGCAAATAAAAAATTTACGGAAATTTTTTCACGTAAAGTGTAGTTTAGGATGCAGGAGATTTCTTCAAAAGCTTCGTGTCGCATCTTTTAAGGACATTAAACTTAACAACCGACTTTGGTTTTTAACCGACTTTTAGTTTTTGAGTTATGCTGTCCACAGATTGACAGACACACAGACACACACACACACACACACACACACACACAGAGAGAGAGAGAGAGAGAGAGAGAGAGAGAGAAGGAGACTAATAGACACTGACACACGGACCTTTTTCTAAAAACGCTGCTTTATGGATTCAGGGAGCCTAAAACGATATATTTCAGGCGAGACCTCGACATAAAATTTTTTGGGTGCAATACAACACTTCTTCTACTTACTATATGTAGTAGACAAAGTAAAAATAGAATATATTCGTCCTAGGTGTCGGTACTAACGTTGGGAAAATTTCTACTAATTGTAATTTTTTTAACGACACTGTCAATTGTCAGGTTCAGATCAGCGTCGTCAATGTGCCGGAAAAGTTTTGGCAGAGGTTGATTTGAAAAATGGCAACACTTTTGAATGACACGCTATCATATCGTTTATTGTTTTATGAACATAGTGGAGACCCCTTGAAATCACTACTCGACCACGCTTATCTTTGCACTTGTTGTTGCGGAAAGCTGCGGTAGGTAACTAGAGAAATACGATAATATTGTGGTCGAGTCATACAGATATAGTATTTAGACTAAAGTTTAAGTAAAGAGAAATTAAAACTTTCATATGTAAATGCACGTTTATAAAATGCAACGCAGGATTGATTCTTGTATTTTCTGTAAATTTACTACTCTAGAAAGAAGACACAGGTTAATTTTGATTTAGCGTTGTTTCTATAATAAATGTTAGTGAAACCGCATTGTGTTCACACGACTATTCCACTCATGTCGGAATATTACCTTTTAGTCGTGGTATTATCACTTTGGTTATATAATCTCCTCATTTTCTTACCTTTCTGAATATCTGAATTATCCATGTGTAGTAAAAACAATTAGCGGGGCGTTCAAAAATGGCAGACAAAGATTTGATGAAAATTCTTGTAAGGACATTGATAGGCGATCACAAACAAGTTATAGCAGATCTACTTTTAATGAACGGCATAGTAACGCAAATTCGCTCATTTATATTCATCATACGGCTCTAATTCCTCATTTCCCTGAATTAAACGTTAAAGTTGTTAGAAATGTTTAGTTCTTCCGGGCTTGTAGGCCGTGGTCTAGAAGACATTGTAGATACCAAAAACTAAAATTGCTGTTGTTCTCGGCCCACTGGATTAGTTGTAATACCACTTGTGAAAATAAATCGTAATTAAAATATAAGAATGGTGCTGCACGTTCTTTACCTTACCTTACCCAAGCAGGAGACTTGGGTTCGATTCCCAGTACCGGCGTGGGATTTTCTACCGTGGGAGACCTGGTCTGGGATGCACTCAGCCTCGTTAGGTTCCTGAGGAGCCATTTGAGCGCCTACTTGATTAAGAAGTAGCGGCCTCTCATCGTGAAGACCGAATAACCGGCAGGGAGGGCCCGGTGCGCTGACCACTTCCCACCCTCTGGTACTGCGCCCCACTCACGACGCCTGTAGTGGGCAGAGGTGGGAGACGCAGCGGCCGGGCGATAGGCATTAGCCCGGTAAGGGCTGTTGTGCTGGAGTTTAGTTTTTGTTTTAGCACTGGTATTAGAGCTCTGTAGAATACATGATTCATTGGTGGAGTAAGTGGGGGTAATGGAATTAATCATCATTAGCGTTTGTACGGTTCCATTCTTTTACATAATGGTTCGATAATGATTAGGATTCACAACAGTGTCAGTTTTCTTAATTTCTTTCTCAATAATACCAAACACTCTGTCTGGAGGTAAGAATGAACGACCTGTGACTGGAAATGCTAGTTCGACCTCTTTAATGGCGCATGTTTTAACAACCACATTTAGCAGGCAGTAAAACCTGCGGTGTTTCTATTTTGTCCACAGCATCCATGGTCTATCAAGCGGATAACAGACTTCCCATTAAAGTTAGTGTTCATAAGTCTATGAACAAGAGCTGATATAATTTCATTGGACCCCTTTTTATACTCATCTTCTCATCTCCTCCCCGATTTAGACACACAATAAAAACAAATACACACTAAAAACCCCTAACATACGAAAATACACTTTACATACAAAAAATACCCATGAGCCAAGCAGCAACATCAAAATAAAACAAAAACAAGCAACAAAACCTAGGATCTTCTTTGGGCAGAAGCACATAAATGGAGCCATGGATGTGGAACACGGGAACTGACACAGATATACAAATTACAACACACTACACTACACAATATCAACACAAATACGCACCAAAGCCGAGGGAAATCCCAACCCGAAAACGAAACAAATACCACACTAGGCTGAAGAGGGATTTCCCTAAACAGCCCGGGCATGTTGTAAACATGCCCAAATAAACATTTTTCATTCATTCATTCTTCCTCCCCGATTTTTACTTGGGCAAGCACCAGTTTTCCAGAAGTTCGTCAAAACTGTGTCAATCGACCTCTTGTGATTTTTAGAGCTTTCTGCAATTGTATCTGAGTATACTGGAATTAATGTATGATCACGAGTGCTTATAAAGTACTTTGTCTGGAAATTCTTGGCACTACGAACATTGTTCTTTGGCCTATGTCTCTTTATGGGTACACTTTCACAAAATTTTAGAATCATAGCATCCTGTTGTATGTTATCATGGGTTGAATGAAATCCATTATGAAACTCCTTTAAATCATTCATAGTTAAAGCCCGACAATGAAGAGAGCCCAACATATGAGAGCATGCAGGGTAGGTTGGAAGATATGATGAAAAAAAAAACATAAGAAACAAAACAAAGAAATGTTTAACTAATAATATTATATAAATTATAATTAATACTACTTATTTTGAAATTAATAATAAATAAATAAAATAACTCCTAGCGCACCAGCCCATGAGGGGCCAAGGCTTGCCGCCCAGCCGCTGAGTTCCCCACCTCTGCCCACTACAGGCATAATTGGTGGGGTGCAGTACTATATGGTGGGACGTGGTCAGCGCCCCGAGCCCTCGCGGCCAATTATACCTGCGGCCGCTACTTCTCCCTCCGGGACCTAACGAGGCTGAGTGCACTCCTTGCCAGACCTCTTAGAGGGGACAAAATCGCCATGCTGGTACCGAGGATCAAACCCGGGTCCTCCGCGCCAGAGGCAAGCGCGCCACCACTGCGCTACGAAGGCGGTCAATAAATAAACATATTTGTATAGCTTATATTGTAAATAAGAATGAAATTCATGTTTACTTATCTTGCTTTCTTGGCCAAAGTTATTTTCCATTTTCTGTATTTTGACATTTCTTCCTTGATTTCCTAGGACTAACCTCATCAACACTTTGTTCCATTTGCATTACATAAATTCAACTTCCATACAAATCTAAACTAAACTAAACCCCGGCGCGACAGCCCACAAGGGGCCAAGGCCTACCGCCCAGCCGCTGCGTTCCCCACCTCTGCCCACTACAGGCGTCATTGGTGAGGTGCAGTACTGGAGGGTGGGACGTGGTCAGCGCCCCGAGCCCTCCCGGCCAGTTATGCGGTCTTCTAGACCTGGGGCCGCTACTTCTCCATCAAGTAGCTCCTCAATTGGTCCCCCCGGGACCTAACGAGGCTTCCATACAAATCAACTACCTAATAAACACAAGATAGCTTTTCTGAAAATAACATGTGACAAGCGTGTGACGTCACTGGTAGCTAGGAGATTGTTGAGTCTGCTGTGGAACATAATATGGAGCTTGTAAAGTTTGCATTGAATCCAGTTTTTTTGACAGAGATATTAAAGAAATTTAGTTAAATTTGTCATTCATGGAATATGCCTTCTGAAAGGATGTGTTCTAAAGTACATATTGCAATAAAAGCATGAAAAATGGCGAAAAGTGCAGATTGCAAAGTTTATTATGACATCCCTCAAATATTCACAAATCGAGAGAACTTCAAATACCGAGCCGCAAATTTTCAGTTCTATTCACTGGAACTCGATGAGAGTAGCGATGCTAGCGATACTGCCCAATTAGCAATTTTTTTAAGGGGACTTGATAAAGATTTCAATATTACAGAAGAATTAGTTGCTCTTGTCCCTCTTAAAGGCACCACTTAATGGGAGGGGGGGGGGGGGGTGCTCAGTGAAACCTTGAACCGGCTTAACTTGAAATATACAAATCAATCTGGTATAACAGCAGACGGAACTCCTATATTTGCAGGAAAACGAGATGGGTTAGATTACTGCAAGCAATAGGACAAACTTCTGTAATGTAATATCACTGCTCGATACACCAAGAAAACCTTTATGCTAAATCCCTAAATTTAGATACTGTTTCGAAACTCGTCATAAAGGTAGCGAATTTTATTCGTTCCCATGATTTGCGACATAGAGAATTTCAAAATTTCTTAGAAAATCTCGATTCAGACTTAGGACACATTGTATATTATACTGAATTAAGATGCCTGAGCGATGGCTATGTATATATGTATGAATGTAATACGTTGCATTTCTATTTAACCATAGAAAATTCTATGAATTCTATACTGAAGGGCGAGTAGAGAAAGAAATGTGATAGTGTTTCATAATAGAAAAAATAGTAGACAAAACCGTATGACTGTAAAACGTTGCATTTCTATTTCAATCATAGAATGGTGTGCTAATTGTATGTTGAAGTGCAAATGGAGAAGGATTTGTGAATGTGTTACGCATAAGAAAATCGAGTAGAGAAAACTGTGCGAATGTATAGAATAAAAATCTCCATGAAAAATGCTTAGATGTGCCAATTTTCATTGTGATTGGTCAACCGTGTTGGAATTTATCAATTTCATACATACACTCGTAGGTTGCATACATTGTCTGTTGAAGAGCGAGTAGAGAAGATGTAAATGTGTTACGTAAAAGAAAGGAGTGTAAATAAAATCGTGTGCATGTGATACGTTGCAATTTTATTACATCATAGAAAATTGTATGAACGGTATGCTAAAGTGCGAATAGAGGAAGACATGTGATATCGTTTTGCAAAAGAAAAGTGAGTAGACAAAACCGTGTGAATGTAATGTGTTGTAATTCTACTACAATCGTAGAAAATTGTATGAATTGTATGTTGAAGGGCGAGTATACAGGGAAGGGTATGTGAATGTGTCACATAAAAGTAAAGTGAGTAGAGAAAAACATGTGAATGTTACATTGTATAGTAAAATGGATAACATAAGAACCTTCTCTTTGAAAAAATACGTTTAGGATGTCCCAAAAAATTACCGATAACGCTTAGTATGTTGTACGGTATGGCAAACTAACTAGGAACACCTGTCCGGAAATGCACGGTTTGGACGCTGTAGCGCATTGAAGTGTGAGATGGCTGGCTGTACGTCCACGTTTCGTCAATAAACCCAACATCGAGCTGTCTGCATTACAAAGCTCCGTCATTGGAGACACTATATCGGTGATGGTGAGCCTTATGCACATGACACAATACGTGCGGTTGTCTTTGATTCGTGGATTCGAGCAATAAGGTCCTCCACTGACGTTACAGGAGTGCCAAATGCAATTCTCTTTCACACAACTCCACAGAGAATAGTCGGAAGGTGTCAGATCTGGAGACTCTACTGGCCATTTAACTGGTCCTCTTCTACCAATTCATCGATTTGGATATGCGACGTTGAGGTGATTCCGCACATTTACATCAAAGTGTGCTGGAGCTCAGGTCGGCCATTTCAGCAGCTGTGCACTGGTACGTGTCGCACTGCTGTTAAAAATCGTTACTGCACTGGAAACTGCACAAGTAACGCAGTAGGATGGGCACCAAGGGCTCTAAGGAGCAATTTACCCCATGTGCAGGAATATTATCATCCTCAAGTCGTTCATCCCAGTGCACAGATGGCTAAAAGGTTGCATATCTTCCCCATTGAGGTACCAAAACAATGTTAACGAATTGTTACAACCGTTCGTTCTCAAACTTCAAAACTCTCCAGCGTCCAACACGTGCATTTCTGGAGAGGTTTTTTTTTTTTTTTTTTTTTTTTTTTTTTTTTTTTTTTTTTTTTTTGCAACACCCAGTATACATGCCGAATTTCGCACTGATCGGTCAAGAGGTTTAGGAGATTGGTGGTTATATACCTACATTCATACAACCGTTTTTCTCGGTATGAATGGGAGAAAGAAAAATGTGGTTTTTCCGTTTTTCTGCGCAATTTATCCAATTTTTCTCTTCATAAAAACCTTCCCCGCACTTAAACGAAGTTCTTCTAATTCTACTATATTTTCACATAGCGACCAGCTTTAAAAGATTTGACTACCGCTCAAAGCCTACTGCATCCCTCCTGCACCTACAAGAAAATCAACAGTAAGATAGCTTTTTTACAAAAGTTTATCCCAATTAATAAAGATAGAAAAATAACAGCTTCCAAGAACAGTTACTAGAAGAGTAGAGAAAGTCATGTGAGTGCAACACATCAATTTTTTTCTACATTTTTTGAAAGGTACGAAATTAAAATGTTATATGAATATAGCAATTAAACAAGTGGACGAGTAAAAATCACTGCCGATTGACAATAATTGTTACAAAGGCAAAGTTGCTAACACGTTAAGATTTCAATGGTAGCATATAAATGGGGATGAGGTCCTTTACTCACCTCTCATGCCTTTGGCTTTCCTCTTACATTCAATTATTTTTATGTTGAAACCGAAATTGTAATGTCAATATATATATTTGATAATAGAAAGAAACAAAAGGAGATTCTGGTCAATAGTTAAGGGGAAGACGTAATAAAGCTGAATATGTTAAAGTTTCAAGAATGGAAGCCTAGGCAGATTTAAATGAGTGATAAGGTTACAATTGTTGCTTGTACTAAACCATAGTGATTCAGCGGGCTGATTCCTATCTTACCATGACGTGCTCTAAAGTTAGCCAATGGAAATCGCTTCCTTCGTGTTGCTCGCGCAAAAACAAATGCAACGCAACACACACTCGTCTTGAATCGAGCCGAGAGAACGCACGTGCAACTTGGGAGTTGTACGTAAGCTAGCACGTATACATAATTCGGCGGTTGCTAAAGGGTGACAAAGTTAAAGTGTTATAACGTTGTAGTTGAAGTTACAAAGTTACATTCTATTTAAATATCGTCGGCAGTTCTCTACAAATCTGGACATTTGCAAATAAAGTTATATGTTGGTTGATTCTTCGCTTGGTTCCATTCCTACCATAACTCACGCATACCCTGTAGATTAGGACCTCTTGCTAGAGCTAGTCCGGACACCAAACACAAGATCTTATAGGTCTTAAAGGCGACGCCCTTCGACGGAGAGGAACGTTTGCGTCAATGTCCTCTCCTGACTTGTCCATTTAGAGGGAAACATACATTGTGTGTAACAAGAAATGCAAGCGTGCACACATACACACATACAAATTGACTTAGGGAGAGATAGGTACACGAAAATAGTACAAAGAAGCGGATGAATGTTCAGACAGAAACTAAGATGAAGTAAATCAGAGCAACAAGAGAAAATAAGTAGACGATGCACGTCGACACACGCAGCCAAGATCGTTCAGGCATAGACCGTAAACTTTACATCCTTGTATGACCGTCCTCAAATATTAAAGGGGTTTTCCCCACCAAATATATTTTCATTTCATGTAGAATCAGTGTCACCCCATGTTGTAAGGTATGTGGTAATAATTGAAGTTAAGCACTATAAAAAAAGAAAATGAATCTAATGTGTTACACTCACATGACTTTCTCTACTCTTGTACCAACTATTCTTACAAACTCTTGTTCCTCTATCTTCCTCATGTTAGTTGTGATAAACATTTGCAGAAACTACCATTTTGCTAATTTTCTTGTAGGTACAATGGCAATATGGAATACAGCAGGTTTCGATTGATAGTCAAATTTTTAGAGCTGGTCGCTATATGAAGGATTTGAAATTCCGTTCTCTTTGCATGGTCAAAAGATAAAAATGTGAACAACGACCTCCCATTTGAGAACAGTATAAGTATTGCAAAACTCACACAGATAACAAAGAATATCTCCTAAATGGTTCACTCCACAAAAATAGTTTTACACATAAGTTTTGCATTTTACAAGATATATATTTATTGTATGGTATTTATTGTATGGTAAAGTCATCAAGAGTAAACAGGGCCATATGGGCTACACACAGGAAATTCAAATTATGCATTTCATTTGCCATGAAAATATCTTAAACATATGGCATCTTAATCAAAATAATTCATTTTCAGATAATCTAAATTTTTTAACTATTGTTCATGTAAAAGGCAATTTAGGGTAGAGAAATTATCTTCATAATATTTCTGTCGCACCACTGAAAGATTAAACTCCAATACAAACTTTGGTTTTTGACCGACTTTTCGTTTCTGGGTTATGCTGTTCACAGACACACACACCCACACCCATCCCCCTCCCACACGCACACACACACACATGGACCTTTTTCTAAAAATACTTTTTTTTTAATTCAGGGATCCTCAAAACATATATTTGTTGTTTTCAGAAAGTGGCTCGAATAATTAAGATTCATTGCTTTGTTTTTAGACGTCCAATGAAGTTGCAACATATGAAGAGGAAGTTTCGCCAGACGTCAGGATTTTCCAATGTTTTCCTAATTGGTTAAAGAGGAAAATGGTGTGTCTGAGACACGTATATAACGGAAGGATCCTCTGGTACAGCACACAGTAACCACTTGCAAGCGTCTGGATACACTCAAAGGTATGTTACTGGCTTCATGGCCATGCTGATTGTATTTCATTGCTCTTTGGTGTGTGGAACATTCTCACATTTTATTACTTACAATGTATCAATGTTTTCAGATATTCCTTTCAAGCTAATATATTTTTCTTTTGTTCCAGTAATATTCAGTATATTTATTATATATAAATATATATGCATGTACACACGAATAGATCTGAAACATGAATGTTTAAGTTAATTCCATAAACAAACGAGTTTTTAGCTTGTTTCATACAAAATTGGAATTATTTTAAACAACATTTATTTTTTAGATGTGTTTATGACTCAAATCTTAATAATTTTTTATTATTTTTCTTGTTGATAACCTTTAAGTTCGTATTTGTCCAGTAGTGTTAAAGTGCTGGATAAAATGTGTGAATGGTTTTATTGCTTTCTCTGCCGCCTGCCTAAGGGTGACAAGTTTTATGTTCCACCCCAAACATCTGTATTGGAATTTGGTTGGAAAATACTTTGGAATATTCTCAATTAAAGAAACTTATTTTCAGTTAAACGTGCAAGCTCATCACTGTGTATCTGTGTGTTGCATTGTTTGTGTATGTGTGAATAATCGCATTGTATTTAAATGTTGTATGTTTGAGTTATTTTCATGACAAGTAATAAAATACACTTGAGTTTTGTATGAACAGCCTGTTAAGTCTTCATGCTCATCGCATATTATAAAAAGTTTTACAATACTTAAAATATAACATTAAGCAGAAATTTGCAACAGAGGAAAACTTAGAAGTTGCTAAGGTACGAATTTTGTGTTAATAACTCTTTGTGTAACTTTGGCCGATTACTATGTTTTTTGTTGGAATTTCGCAACTTTTAAACCACTAGGTTTCCTGTTTCTGGCGGGTTTAATCCAATAATGTGCAATATCAAAATCAGCATATTTGTATTTGCTTTTTAAACATTTGACTGTCATCTTAGTCTCCTACTCTTCCGTGTAGTTAGAATATATAGAGTTGTGGAAATTATTTCAGTCAACTTTTATCGTACTTAGGAGGAGTAAAGAGAAAGACTGACATTTTATTAATAATTCCGAAAATAAATATGAAAATTAGTTATACTGTGTAGAAAATGGGATAAAATTATAACACAAACGTTATGATTAATCATGTTATAAACAACAGATAAAACATAGTATGCTAATTCTGAATTTTAAACACTAAATTTCGTCAGATGAATTATTATCCACAGGAAATGAAAGTAAGTACGTTTCTTTGACCCCTGATGATGCCTTAACTGTACATGTGAAAGCAATATTACTAGAGAACGTATTTTTATGTGATAAAAGTTTTTAAATATTTTATTTTTAAATAGGAAAAATATTTAAAAAAATCTGATGTGTTGCACTCACATGACTTTCTCTACTCTTGTACTAACCATTCTAACAAACTCTTATTCCTATATCTCCATGTTAGTTAAGATAAACATTCGTACAAATTATCTTACTGCTTATTTCCTTGTAGGTACAAGGGGAATATTAGAATACAGAAGGCTTTGCGCGACAGTCAAATCTTTTTGACCTTTGAGATTCCGTTCTCTTTGCACGATTAACATATAAAAAATGAACAACGTTGTTGCATTTCGCTAAAGTTCTAAGTTTTCCGAAACTCACATACATAACAAGGAATATCTCCGACATGGTTCACCCTACAAGAAAATTTATTGAGACATAAATTGTGTATTTTACCAAGATCTACATTTTTTGTATAGTATGATTTGGTCTATCTCTAACGGTTTACGAGTTATGCAAAAGTCGTCCAGAGTAAATACGACTACAGGGGCTATAGCCAGAAAATTCAAGATATACATTTCATTTGTCATAAAAATATCTCAAGTATCTTAATCAAAATCGTTAGAGCCGTTTTCAAGAAAATTAAAATTTTCGAAAAATTTTCCATGTAAAGGGTAGTTTAGGGTGGGGCTATTTTCTTCAAAATCTTCGTATCACATCCTTGAATGACATTAAACTTAAATACCAACTTTGGTTTTTAACCTAATTTTCGTTTTTGAGTTATGCTGTCCACAGACTGACAGACTGACACACAGATACACACACACGGATCTTTTTCTAAAAATGCTTTTTTTGGATTCAGGGGCCTCAAAACATATATTTCCGGTGAAATCTCGATATCGGATTTTTGGGTGGAATACAATACTTCCCCTACTTACCAGTAGAGAAAGTAATATGCATTAAAAACCCAAAAAAAGTTTGCTTCAATATTACAAAACTGTAATTGTAAAGTTAAAAATATCACTCACTAGTCGTGCTCAAGCAGTGGTGGATTAAAACAACTCGCTGTTGGAGGGAACTACGAAAAAGTTCTCCAAGTTTTCCATCACAGACCGATGTCGGTTGTTATGAAACAATGCACGATACCAGTGGAAGGACCTTTCAACATCACATGAAGGTAGTTTTGCATATTTCATCAAAGGAATGTTACTGGCACACGCATTTTCAATTACACCAACGTGTACTTCCACTTCCAAAAACTTGGCAATTTTGCACATTGTATGAAATCCACCATTTTTCCCCTCATACTTTTAAATTTCCACTTAAAAGCTTCCACTTTTGGACCTTTGAGTGAATTAACTTTCTCTCACTTTTTGCCATGCACTACATTAACTGTCTCGGTTAACAAGCCGGTTGATGTTTCTAATTTTTTGGTAGGGAGAAACAAGAAATATCAACTTAGCAGATATGCAACACAATTCAGTTTTTAGTTCACTGTCCTTGAAAAACTTGTGAACAATTTCAATTGAAGAAGTATCATTATTATCTAGCTTATAAATTACCGATTTAAAATGTTAAAGTTGTTTGCTAAATACATTGCCGTATTGCCCAAGGACTATCTATGGGCGTGTTTGGCCTTTTGGCTCTGAACAAATGAACTCTTGTTGGCGCCTTCACAAACATCTTTTTGCCATTTAAAATCAATTTGTTCACTTCCAGACATAAGGTACGCATGTGAGCGCATGCTCTGTGCAAACCATGTACTATACAAGTTACGTATGTCATGGTGGGAAGCTTACAGAAAGACCTTCGGCTGTCTTCTTCATATATACAGCAGCATTCGTGAGCAAGAGTAAAAACACTATCAAATGTCACCCCATTTGGCCACAACAACTGCAGAAATTCGTTGAATAAACGAGTCATTGTTACATGATTCATGCTAACATTTCCCTATATGCTAATAGAAAACATCGCTTGGAAACTATTTCATCATTTTCTAGCACGCCTATGTTTCTCAACTTTCTACCAATAGAGTCTAATGATACGCCATTATCTACCCAAATATTTTTATTTTAACATTCTGCTCTAATCTTTCTTAGCATTTCTTCGTATCAGGCAGGTGCATACAGTTTACTTAATGGCGATTCTTCTGGTGTTACAAAATTTGTGTATTTCGCAAGAAAATTTCTGAGTTCTGAACTTCTCAATTTATATAAGACAATATCATGTGAAAGAAAAAATGTACATACATCTGCATAATATTTGGGACTTTTTTGAAACTAGGTGTAGAAAGAGTGAGTGAGTGAATGACTGAGTGAGTGTGTGTGAGTGAGTGAATGAGTGAGTGAGTGAGTGAGTGAGTGAGTGTGAGTGAGTGAATGAGTGAGTGAGTGAGTGAATCAATGTGAGTGAGTGAGTGAATGAGTGTGAGTGAGTGTGAGTGAGTGAGTGAGTGAGTGAGTGAGTGAATGAGTGAGTGAATGAGTGAGTGAGTGAGTAAATGAGTGAGTGAGTGAGTGAGTGAGTGAATGAGTGAGTGAATAAGTGAGTGAGTGAATAAGTGAGTGAGTGAGTGAGTGAATGAGTGAGTGAGTGAGTGAGTGAATGAATGAGTGAGTTTTGTTTAACGGCCCGTCCACAACTAGGTCATTAGGGCTCGAGGTGTATGAAGAGGAAGCATCTTCACCTAAAGGAACTTGTCAAGAAGTTGTACGTGAAGCAGCAGTTCTATAACTGCTTGCTAAATGCTGCAAGACTTGAGATCGTTACTCTTTATTTACTGATTTCGCACATTTTTGACAGAATAGAATTCTTCCATCAGTTGTAAACCTGCCACCCAATTCAGAAACATATTGCTGCAAATGAAGGCGATCATAGACCTTAGTTTCGACATTATATCTCCAATCACTTCATTTGAGATACCGTAGATCACTCACTACGCAATACCTTTAAGAATAAGTTCATTAAATTGCATTCCCATAATATGACAATGCACGAGATTTTTTGTTAAACTTAAAAATTATCACTAAGAAAAGTGACAAGTTATGTATTTTTACCAAAGTATTTAAAACATTTATTTATAACAATACTGTTTCGAGTATTTTTGACTGAATTAGTTTTTTATCTATAAGCAAAAAATATATTTGTATAAATTAATGTTTTCTAAGGTTATCTTTCATTTGTTGACATTCTGAAATAGTGACTTTATTGTCTTAGTTTAAGTTAAGTATGGGAGTACGCCAGCTCATATGTATATAACGAAACTGCGTCATGTATTTTTCCTAAAATATGGTTTCAATTCTAGAATTAAATGTTTCTGACTACAATAAATATCAAATGTGATTTTAGACCGTGTATCTTGCGCATCTCTGTCATTATTTCAATCAGAAGAGTACAGTATTTAAACAGGAGTGAGAGATCATTTGTATTACATAAACTTATCAAGTGAACACCATATGTTTACACTGGTATTCTGTTTAATTTACAATTCTATTGCAGATGAAAAACTTTTACATCTTCTGTGTTGCTGCCATATTTTGTGGGGCACTTCCCATCTTCACGAATGTGGAGGCCGAGTCACTTAATTCTGCTGATTCGGTAGTGATGGGTAATCCCATTGAGACGTATTGTGGAAGCTCCCTCTATAACAAGCTCGAAAGTGTGTGCAATGGAAACTTTAACAACAAATTTCACCAAGAAGTCACCAAATGTAAGTAGCTGAAATACCTTCCTGAAACAATCTTGCGCAATGGTAATCAGCAGGGAGCGGGGTTTTAGTAAGTAAACATAGGAATAAGATTAAATTATTATTGGAGTATATGTTGGAGTATAGAGCCGGCAGTTAGCGTGAGGGCTACACTGCCTTCCACTCTGCAAGGTCGCCGGCGCTTCCACTTCCCGTTGTATGCGCGGTTAACTTGATGGATTTTGCACTAAAATCCCGCTCCCTGGTAATCAGTATTCAACTCAATATATTTTTTATTTTAAAACTATTTTTGAAAACGCCTACTTGTAAATTATATGTGTAAACACAAAATGCAAATAAATAAATGTTAAGCTTTTCGGTGACGAGTAGATGAGTATCATTTTATCATATTATTTTAATAAACCCATGTGTAGAAACGTGTTACTTAAATATCTTCTACGATCTCTGAAATATGGAGGAGGGTACACACAATGCGAGTCACAAAAGATATGAAATGTGTATATAACAAACGAACATCCATAGGACTTAAGCTGCCTGTTTCACATAAATACTTCTCCAGATTTGGAAACATGGTGTGGGCTGAATAACGCCTGTTGGGGTAAGGTTGTTGATACAGCCGGCAAGTCTCTCTTACAGGTGGTTTCCCGTGGATAAGAAGCATCTCGGTGTACTCCACATTAATTGCGTGCAAGACATCCACTGTTTATTTCCACTTGTTATAAGTACACAAATGAATGCTGTAAAGTAAAGAACTACTAAACACAACAATACCACTGACTATAATTGTCTGTGGTTATGATGAAGGACTGCTGTTCATCACGTAATAACTGATACGGTAACATTTGTAAATGTGAGGTCTACTGCTTGTCGCGTATTGTTTACCTGCGGGCATTCCCTTCCCGTTTCGGAGTTTCTACCACGCCTCATTACACAAGAGGAATACAGGAGAATAAAGCGACTGTTGATATTTAAAAAACAGGTCGCTCTACGCTGACTTTGAATGGCATCATAAGAGGAGACTTCAGTCTTCAAAACAACGCAACATGTACACTTACAAATACTTAGTCCACAAATATTAAACTGATATGAGTTGTATGTTTTAACCAGAACTATATTTTTGATGTACTAAGTTTTTGTCTCTTGTGATTTCCTATTATACGAAACTATACTCTATTTATTCAGAATGGAGAGGACCTTATGGGAGGTTCACAGAATATTAAGACTTGCAATGGATATATCTTTAAAATGTGGTATTTTATTCATAACTTTAGTACGATATTTGAGAAATTCAAAAATAGCGAAGCATTTTGAATGTAAACGCTAGTTCATGTGATAGAGTTTGCATTCGTGTTGCATCCTCATATAATTTTGTAATTAAATATCGAGTTGGTACTCATCCAATTTCTCATTTTTGATTTATGCTGCTCAAATACACAATCGGGAGAAAATGTAATTTTTCCTTCTTTTGCTACTAAGGGAACATAAACCATGTATTTCCGATGGAATCTCAATAATTAATTTTTTTAGTACAAGCCAGTAGTTCGTCTACCTACTATGGTAGGTGACAGAGGGAGCAACAAGCATGAAGCCTACTTCATGTTAGTCGAGATAAACATTTGGAGAAATTATCTTATTGCTAATTTTCTTGTAGGTACAAGGGGAATATGGGAATAGAGTAGGCTTTGAGCATTAGTTAATTTTTTTAAAGTTGGTTGCTATATGAAGACTTTTAATTTCCGTTCTCTTTGCATGGCCAAGAGATAAAAAAGTGTATAACCACGTTCCATTTAATAAAAGCTTAAGTATGGCAAAACTCGTTCCAACTGAGCTGCCTAGTACCGTGAGAGGTAAACCTTCCATTTAACTTGTAGTATTCGCTCGTCCCAATGAACATTTGCAAAGGTGCAAACGTCAACTGTCCAATTACAAGTATTTTAAAATGCGATGCTTTAACATCTATAGCAGTACCTAATAATTTCATCGAGTGTGTAACTAAAGACATCCATGTTAAATACTTGACTGGAACCTAGCCTTCGGGCCGACGTTTTAATGTTAGAGCATAAAATGCGGATTGCATAAAACTGGAGAATGAGTAGCTGACTCACCCGGTATAACTTGGAGTACAACTTATTGTGTATTAGCTATATCTCAAATATGTTCGTAGAATTAAGGGACACTGGGAGTGAAATGTTGGTCAAAATGTTCAAATAGTCGAAAATTGTTTTTTTTTTTTACCTTAAAATGTTCCTGGAACACCTGTGCATTTAGATCAGCTATCATTTTTCATATCTCCCACTCCATGTGGTCATTACGGCCCTTTCAAATAGTGCTCTTCCCTTAACGTACACAGCATGTTCCTACATAAAGAGCTGTTTTTCTCAAAACTACATTTCTGCATATTCCAAAAGAAGGTCGCGCCTGAATTTTGCTTCAAATTCAATGAAAATTTCCAAAAGTATTCACAAATAGCAGCTAAACAAAACTATGCTTCAATATTGATGTTATCATTAACAAAAAATAGCAAAAAAACATTTTTTTTTTTGGTATGAAAAAAATCAATTTTTAAGATTAAATTTTCTTTGTTATTAAAAAAATATGTACAGCATAATCAGCAAACGTATTTGAAATATCTCTTCATACAATGTTACCCATGTTTTAGAGTACCAGTTCTGCCAATATAAATGAATTTTGAAAAGTCAATAGACGCGAGCTACATTTTGAAAGTGTGCCTATTAAATTCATAAAATAATTTATATATCCTAAAATAATTATCAAATTTTAATGAAATTTGGTGTACCTCCTAATTTCATATAAATACAAACACAGTAAAACTTTCAGAAAAATCTTCCCAGAAATGTGGAACTTTCAAATTTCACTGCCAGTGTCCCTTAAACATTCTATACAAAGTGTATTCTCTGCAGTGCATATTATGGTTAAGGAGAAATGTTTTGCTTTCAGGCAAGTTAGAACCCTGGGGGATACCCTGTACTATCGACTCGGCGTGTTGCCAGACACCCTGTACAGAGAGGTATATTGCAGGGTATTGTGCATCCACGTTCTGAATTACATTAACGGAATGGCCGAGTACTTCAGATGATGGTTTGAAGATTTGCAGAAACTACTGATATAAACAAAATGGGAATAGTATAACTTGTAATTTGAGACATTAACTTAGTAAATGTAAAATACACACTTATGTTATGTTATGTTGTGTGTATGTTATAAAATACAATAAAACAAGTGCATGATTATCTTATATACCTCAAATGTTTCAGGCAAAGTGCCATCACAATTCACTATTAGTTGTGATGAATTCGAAATAAACGATAAGATTTATCATATATTGTTCCTGCATAAGACAAGAACACTTACTTTATTTGTATCTACTAATTACAGGAAGTATTGCATTCCACCCAGAAATTTATGTCGAGATTTCATTTTTTCCATCAGTTGTGTGTTTTAAAGAAATCTACACTTTTTGTGCAGTTAGTTTTTTCTGTCCTTTATGGTTTACCCGTGATATAAAACACGTAAAATTCCTAACGAACGTTACATGTTATTTTTAATTAAAATGAGTTTTTGGGGAAGACTTCAATAAACGTATTTCCTGTTAAAGAACACACAGTATATTTTTGAATGGTAGTTTAGGGTGGGGGATATTCTTGAAAATCTTCGTGTCATTTCCTTAGAAGTTGCTAAACTTATATGCCAAGTTTGGTATTTAACCGCCTTTTCTTTTTGAGTTATGCCTTTAACAGGAACCCGGACACACACAAACATACATACACACATAAACATGGACCTTTTTCTATAAATCACATGCGTTATACTCACATGAATTTCTCTACTCTTGTACTAACCATTCTTACAAACTCTTATTCCTGCATCTTCTTAGTGTTAGATGAGATAAACGTTTGCAGACATGATCTTATTGTTTATTTCCTTGTAGGTGCAAGGGGAATATGGGAATACAGTAGTCTTTGAGAGATAGTCAATCTATTAAAACTTTCAAGTTCCGCTCTCTTTGCACGATTAACATACAAATTGATACTGACACACACACACACACACACACACACACACACACACACACACACACACACACATACACACACACGCACACACACACACACTCCTTTTTCTAAAATACTTTTTTTTATTCAAGGGGCCTCAAAACAAATAATTCCGGTGAAATCTGGACATTGAATTTTTGGGTGGAATACAGTACTTCCTCTACTTTACTATACGTAGTAGAAAGATGTTCCACTTTACAGGAGTATAAGTTCTCCAAAACTCACCCAAATAATAACATGGAATATCTTCCAAGTAGTTCATTCTACAAAAACATTTATTTTAACATAAATTGTGTGTTATAGCAAGATCTACATTTTTCTACAGTAGGATTTTGTCTATCTCGTACGCTTTACCAGTTGTGCAAAAGTCATCCAGAGTAAATAGCACTTCATCGGCTATAGCCAGAAAATTCAAAATACACATTTCATTTGTCATCAAAATATCTCAAGCATATGGCATTTTAATCAAAATCGTTAGAACCATTTTCCAGAAAATCAAAATTTTCGAAAAATTTTCCATGTAAAGGGTAGTTTAGGGAGGAGGAATTTT
This sequence comes from Tenodera sinensis, assembly GCA_030765045.1. Lineage (NCBI taxonomy): Eukaryota > Metazoa > Arthropoda > Insecta > Mantodea > Mantidae > Tenodera > Tenodera sinensis. The sequence continues at coordinate 110,452,470 of CM060969.1, forward strand.
TTTCAAAACCTTCGTGTGGCATCCTTGAAAGACATTAGACTTAACTACTAACTTTGATTTTTAACCAAATTTTCGTTTTTGAATTATGCTGTCCACAGCCTGAGTGACCCACAGATAGACACACACACACACACACACACACACACACACACACACACACACACACACACACACACACGGACCTTTTTCTAAAAATGCTTTTTTTATTCAGGGGGCCTCAAAACATATATTTCCGTTGAAATCTCGACATCGAATTTTTGGGTGGAATACAATACTTCCTCTACTTTACTATACTACGTAGTAGAGACAGAAAAATTAGATGCGTTATACTCACATGAATTTCTCCACCCGCTAAATTTTTACATCCCTTCTGTTACACACACACACACACACACACACACACACACACACACACAAACACACACACAAATAGCCACATCCCCAAACTACCCTTCACATGGAAAACTTTTCGAAAATTTTGATTTTCTTGAATCTGCCTCTAACGATTCTGATTCAAATGTCATATGTTTAAGATATTTGTATAACAAATGAACTGTATATTTTAAATTTTCTGGCTATAGCCTATGTAGTCCTGTTGACATTGGATGACTTGAATAACTCGTAAATCGTAAAAGATAGACAAAATCTTACTATGCAATGTAGATCTTGCTAAAACACACAATTTATGTCTAAATAAATTTTGTAGAGTGAACCATTTCGGAGGTATTCCTTGTTATTTGTGCCAGTTTCGGAAAACAACTTTCGTCAAATGGAACATCGTTGTTCATTTTTTATATGTTAACCGTGCAAAGAGAACGGGATCTCAAAGCTTTAAAAGATTTGTCTATCGCACAAAGCCTACTGTATTCTAATATTCCCTTTGCACTTACAAGGAAATAAGCAATAAGATAATTTGTACAAATGTTTATCTCAACTAACACGAAGAAGATACGGGAATAAGAGTTTGTAAGAATGTTTAGTACAAGGGTAGAGAAAGTCATGTGAGTGCAACACATCAGATTTTTTAGAAAACTATTATCCTTGTCATAAATGACAGCTGAAGCATACTTCCCACCGACCAATCTTTATACCTTGTTCCTGAATTTGTCGCCTGCCCTTCCCATCCCCCGCACTTTTAGTACCTCCATTAACATCCTCTTTATTCGAAGGAAGGCTGGCCGTTTAACCAAGGTGAGTACACGCGATCTAACGTTGTCACTTTTTGCTTCGGAATTAAACTTTGCATGGCATTTTAAACTTAAATTGTGACCAAATTAATTCCAATTAAGATTCAAGCATTACAGTATTCTTCACACAATGTTTGCACGACAGTTAGTGAAATAATAAACCATTTGTGTCCATTCTTCAAGAAGCTAGATGACTCCAAATACATGACTTTTTTTTTTTTTCGGCGTAGCTGCAAAATCCCTGTTTAACCTATGGCCGAGGCAGTATCTTTCACCCGGTGTGTGTATGTCTATATGCATGGTGCAAACTCTTCAGTGTGTGAATAATGACAGGAAATTACTGTTGCCGCAAAAAGCTTTTCAACATAACGTTCTTCGTTCACATCCGTGCCCTAAATTTACAATCACAACTACAATATATAAATAACATCTTAAATATGGATACGCTACGTATTTGGATACAAACAACTACACGAATCGGTATATGCCACATGCAGCAAATACACTAGCAATAATTCAACTCCGTTTCTACAACTTGAGTATGGCTGAAAATATCAATGATAGCTTACGTATGAGTTTCAGGGATTTAGTGTAATCATAGTTCCATACATCACACACTCAATTCTAGAGTAATAATTCAAAACAGTTACAAGAACCATTAATTTGACAAAGGTAGAGTTCTGAAATCCTAATTCCTAGGAAAGAAATGTGAATGCCACTATATTATACAATTGTTTTTGAGACAAATTATCACATTAGAGTTAATACTTATATTTAACAAAGCGTTGCAAGTAGCCTAGCATAAGTGAAGTGTACAAGGTGCACCATATTACCTTTCGCTGTTGCACAAGTAGAATTTGGAAATCTAAACACATTGGGAAGAATTATTATTCTAATGAGAGATACCAACTATCACTTGTTAAATGTTTAACAGTTAAATATGTCAGCCAACTCGTACGTGCAATCATTATGATGTCACCGCTTTGGCTGGAATGAAATGTATAGACTGAGTTTATCTGGATTAAAAAGAAGTAGAAAATCAGCTGCTTTTTAATCCTCAAGCATGAGTTCGAAGCTCGGTTGTAGATGTTGGTTGGACATGGCATTTCCAAAGCATTTTATTATCTGAGAAAATGAAAGGAGAGTAAGAGTCGGTTTGCAATGTCATACGTATTCATTTATATTCCGGTATGAAGAATGTTAAACTTACAAATAAAGAACGTGAACATGTGTATACATTGTTCCAATTTCAGCCTTAATGTTACAAGGGGAGTAAAAAATAGAAATGTGGATATTTTCTGTCAAAACGATTGTTGTTTTAATTAAAAGCACTAAGCACTTCAAGGAACCAGTATACGAAGTTTTAAAATATTACAGCGCCTGTAAGCTGTCCGAAATATTCATACGCAAAATGTGACGATCTCTACGTTTAAATTGTATGAAGATCATTAAGGCGATTCCCTTATGACTCAATATTTTCAATATGTTTAGCTCATGTATATTTCGTTTCAGGAAAGCTATAGTAAGATTTTTAAAAAGCGACGGCGGCGATGAGCTGCTGGCAGGCTGAGGTTCAGCCCGCTGAATTTTTCTGCGTACCTGCCCCCAATGAAGTTTAACCACAGATAGGATAATTATTGGGAAGGGTATATAAGGGTGACTTTTTAGTTTTTCGGTTAATTTGAAATAGAAGGAAGCTCTTGTGCCCCTTGACAAATGACTCACAGGATACAGTAATGTCTGCATTCTGATGGAAGAAAAAAGTTTTAAAATGAATTCTTTTAACAGCTTTGAAGTTTTTAATTTAGAATTTTGATAGGGGTTTAAAAAGCGTGTTGCTATGTAATAACAATAAAACTACATGCTCATCGCTTGACTATGAGAAAAAAGCGATTATGTACTATGCATGTAAAAATATGCCCAACAAGTTGAATGGTGAACTAGACTTACAATTCAAATGAAGTCAGTTGAAACCACACGAAAAGGTGTTGGACTAACAATGAAACAAATTCTGTAATTAAAGAATGTTCCAATTATTCTTTGTGTTGATTGTAAGCTTGCTCGAATACTGCGTACAATGATAATTACCAGGAATGGAATCTATTTACTTATTTACTCATTATTATTATTATTATTATTATTATTATTATTATTATTATTATTATTATTATTATTATTATTATTATTATTATTATTATTATTATTATTATTATTATTATTATTATTATTATTATTATTATTGTTATTGTTATTGTTATTGTTATTGTTATTGTTATTGTTATTGTTATTATTATTATTATTATTATTATTATTATTATTATTATTATTATTATTATTATTATTATTATTATTATTATTATTATTATTATTATTATTATTATTATTATTATTATTATTATTATTATTATTATTATTACTACTACTACTATTAGCAGTAGTAGTTGTTGTTGTTGTCGTAGCAGTAACATGTATTGGATATGACGAAGAAGAATTAATCAATCGAGTATAGAATTTAATTAGCCGGTACTCCAATAAATTTGTGAATAAAATAAACAAATAAATCACTTGTACCACAGACGAATGCGCACTTCATCTGGAACCAACAAAGACGGGACTAATTGATAGGAAGGATTTACTTTTTCTAATTTATGGAAGCAAAACATGAACAAAATAAATATATTAATTTCACACAAGCATTTCTGGTTAAAGACATACAATTTTGAAGATAATTGAGAGTGAATATCGGCATCTGCTTCCACAGGAGCTCATCTACCAAGTTTATTTATCTAAGTTTGATACGACAAACTTTGATTGATCACGTCTAGCAGAATAAGTATGGAATGGATAAGATTTGTGTCTAATAAATTTTTCTACAATCTTTTTACACATCAGTGGGAATGTTTAGGACCCATTTTAATCAGATCTTTTCGAACTCCGTTATTTCGTAAGTTTTACATCCCCACGATCGAAATTTCAGCCATTATTAATCAACAGTTTACCTAAATAAAAGCACAGGTATCCCAAATGCCTTTTGTTTGATTATCGTTCACCGTTTTCATTTTTTAAGGCTTCTCATTTATAGAAAATATGTTGATTATAAAATACTAGTAGTAGAAAGGAGTAGACTCCTGTCTAATCTGCTTAGAGTTTGTAGGAGTTTTAGCCCTTGCTTCTAAGAAACTAAGTTACGATGCATTGTGCATTGTGTATCTTATGCATTTTCATCACGATACTGATTTTCGGGATAGTAAACAAAAATCAAGTAATAAATATCTTCAAAAGATAGTAAAACTAAAAAAATCTAACTTCTCCTTTTAAATACAACAGTTTATTAGCATCATAAATTACTAATACATGACGACAGCGTGGATTATTAGAATCAAGTATATCAAGCTACTCAAGGTGGCTGGCAAAGACCTTGGCTTGACTCTAGGATATTCCTAACACATCTTCTCATTACCACAGGTCCGTAAAGCAAGTTTCCGTGACGTGACTTTGTTGGAATCAACCCAATTAGTGCATAATAATTTCAAAATTCAACCAATGACAGCCCTCATGTGCAAAAAAGTTATCACATTTCATTATGACTTCCTCTGCTTTTCTTACGTTATAATCAGGTTAAAGAATATAGCTGCACTGTCCAATAGATGAGCAAAAACGTACATAATTTGACACAAGAAACCCAGCATTCAAATGTCAAATATGCCTGACTTTCGCTTCAGTGACTCATCTAATGCTGAAACAGATTAAATAATTGGAAGAGAGAAATCTCAAAAACAAGAATACAACAGCAAATATGTTAAGAATCAGTTTGACAAATTTTGTATTGGACAAAGTTATAAATTAACAGCAGATACTCCAAATTCTGACAACATCTTAAAAAACTGGAGCATCAATACGAGAATCTTGTAGGCCGTGCCAATGAACGCTGATGTATGTAATCATGCTTCATGATTCTTTTAAGCGATTGATGATTACAATACAGCATTTAAATAACATTTCGTAGACTACACCCTCGCTTAATTCGTGAAATAGTCTTAATAAATGCAACTCGTGATAGTCAAATTGTCTAGATAAATTGACAATTATTCGTGGCATTACTTATGATAAACTGTAATCTGTATTTGAACGAACCACGATTATTGCAGCTTTATAATCAAACGTTGAGGAATTCAATTCTTACGCCGCTTCCTTCTTAATTTGTTGTTAATGTCTCTGCTTAGTTATCAACGGACATATCGCGTACTTGTTCATTCCACGTGGAGTTAATTTAGGCCTTGCCAGATTTTGTTTCAAGCAGAGATAGCCGTGTTATTTAATTGTGTTGAGTAAGAACTATCTCTGAACTTTCAATGATAAAAGCTTCCGTTTGCGAATAATTTAAAAATAAAATAAGTGTGATAGTATAGTCCCAAAAAAGGCCGTTGCCTGAAGATAGTCCTCCACTGCGGCCGCAACTTGATCCACATATTGCAGCTCGTCTGCGACAGCAACTATTACTCAAACACCAGTCCTTCCATCTTCAACCAGAAAAAGTCATTTCCAGGTATGTGAAGTAGAATAGCATCTTCAGCTGACTTCTACTTGTGGAAGTGATACCCTGAGTTAAGTCAACCCCCTTGCAAGCAATAAATCCGAACGTTTTACTACATAACGTTATTCTGATAGTACATCCTAAATGTCTTCCATCTAGAGCAATACTTGTTCAGAAATTAATGGTTTAACGTTTTATTTTTCAAATATTTTATACACTTAAAACTTGCCACACATAACTAACTTTTATAGAAATTCAAGCAAAACTTTGGTATTTAGTCAATAGTAAAATTTGGAATAGTTGTACATTTTTGTTTTTGTCATATTGTGTATAGTAATTAAAATACATGAAAAAAGCGGCCAGGGAAATAAGCGGCCAGTGGATTGTTGTACACCCGAGGGAAACTGGTGTAGATTTAAGGGAAATTGGAGATGTGGAAAAAGCGGTCATGTATCGCACACTGCTTGTAAGGTAGCACATAGGGGAGAATGCAATTCCAGTACCTGCTTAAAAACAGTTGCCTACGTCCAAAAGCTGGATTAATGTCTTCAGATATCTCAGTTGCCTACTTATATCAATAGAATATGCCAAAATCAGTTGAGTTAAAAACTAAATGTAAAGAAAGACCAATAACAGATGAAAAATAATAAAATATTTACATAAAAAGAAGAATAAGAAAAAAGAAACGACGTAACATAAAAATAGCAAAGCTTATCAGGCTAATTTTAAACACGCCAAAATGACAGGTAATATATAATTTTGCTTGGGAACCTGTAGTTTTAATGGGGGCACTTTTGAGTAGAATTCAGGCTTCTGGCTTCTTTTAGCAATTGTAATGAATACTGAAAGGCAGACTTATCTGTAAGGAGATGAGACTACATTGTTCTTCATGTACCTGTTTGAGGAATGTTGGCCGTCCTTTTCACAGAAACCGCTTTTTTCGCAACAGTAGTAATTGGATTAAAATCGCATGAAGTGGAACATTTTACATCTTGGAAAATATACTGAGAAAAATCAACTTAGAATATTGTTATGGTATATTTTTAGTTTTATTTACTACTGCTGGTCTGAGAAATCACAGTTAAATTGCCATCGAGTGCTTCTCAAGCGACCTAAAGTTGCATTCGCATTTGAAAGTTTAGTTACACAACAAAATCGCAGTTCTTTGCACTTTGAGGTTGGGAAGATAAGGCCGGTCCCACCAATGTTGCATTTGGTACATCGATGATCCATTATCTAAGAAACTATTTCACATATCTGACTGAAATTTTATAGGATGCACACGCGTTGGCAAAAAAAGTCATGTCTTTATCACTAATTCTGGCTTTTGTCATTATGTTTTATATATTTATGTATGTTTTCCTTTTTACTAGTACTTTTATTTTTGATTGAAGTTTATATTTGGCTTTTGCCATGAGTTGTTAAGGGCATTGATGACCATGCAGTTGATCGCCCTTAAACCTACATCTCCTCCTCCTCAGTAGGCCAGCACCTAGCCAATGGGGCCAACTAGACTGGCGCTACCACCAGGACAAATTACGGAAAATCCAAGATCAGAATAGGTGCTCAAGGGGAATAGAACCTGGGACCTCCTGAATGCGAAACTCATACGTTACATACGGCATTTTAATGAAAATTGTTAGAGCTATTTTGAGAAAATAAAAATTTTTGAAAAATTTTCCATGTAAAGAGTAGTTTGGGGTAGAAGAATTTTCTTCAAAATCCTCGTGGAGTATCCTTGAAAGATATCTTAAACACCAACTTTGGCTTTTAACTGACTTTAGGTTACACTGTTCACAGAATAAGACACACACAGATACACACACACACATACAAACACACACACACACACACACACACAAACGGAACTTTTTATAAAACTGTTGTTTTGGATTCACGGGGTCTCAAAACATATATTTCCGTTGAAACCTCGACATCAAAACTTTGGGTCGAATACTATAGTTCCCTGCTTACTACAGGTGGTAGAGAACTAAATAGGGATTAAACCAAGGTATATTAGGTAAGGCGACATTCACTTGTTTATGTGGTTCCTCTGATATTTTACAGCGTGACAGACGTTATCTATATCAATATGCTTCTAAAGCACTCTTCGAGGTACCACTCCAGAAGGCGTCGCCTCCAAGCATCATTGAAAAATGAATGACTCCCAAGAGATATCGAGGAAGCTCGACTTCTAGTAGCGAAAAATGAGGTAAACACCAAGTGGTCCATTCTCTTTCCGTAAAGAGATAAGTGTAAGGTGGTTAATGAACTTTAATATACTTTTGGAATTCTGCCTTCCGGTGTTTTCGCCCTTAAACCTACATCACCTATATTGCACCTATCAATACATTATAAAATGTCATATGTTTGACATTCCAGTGGCTAATAAAATTTATATTTGCGAATAACCTCAGAAGCTCTCGTTGTGACTGAATTTTGTACAATTGGTACAATTGGTGGCAGAATAGCCCACTGCAGGAAAAAGTGCAGATATGCTAAAACTCCCAGTTTGTTTCTGTGAAATAAAACATTTCTGAGATACTTGTTGTTACTGGTTTGTACTTTGCAGTACTTTATACATTTTTAAAGCGCTAATCACCATTCTTTTGTCTCTGGTGTTATACAAAGGGCGCATAAAATTTAAAAGGTAGCATATGGTTATTACTTTCTCTACTATGTATAGTAATGGAACTATTGTATTCCATCACAAAATTTCGATGTCGAGATTTCATCGGAAATGTTTTGAGGCCCCTGAATCCAAAGAAAACATTTTTAGAAAAAGGTCTGCGTGCGAGCGCGCGTGTGTCTGTCTGTGAACGCAATAACTCAAAAACGAAAAGTCGGTTAAAAGCGTAACTTGGTATTTAAGTTTAATATCGTTCAAGGATGCTATACGAAGACTTCGAAGAAACTTTCTCAACCCTAAACTATACTTTACATGGAAAATTTTTCTAAAAATTTTGATTTTCTTAAAAACGGCTATAACGATTTCGATTAAAATACCGTATGTTTGAGATATTTTTATGGCAAATGAAATGCATATTTTTAATTTTCTGGTTACAGCTTATATAGCTCTGTTTACTCTTGATGACTTTTGCATAACTGGTAAACCGATAAAGTTTAATCTTACTATACAAAAGCTGTAGATATTATTAAAACATAAGTTATGTTCCAAATGCATTTTTGTGGAGTGAATCATTTCGGAGATATTCCTTGTTATTTGTGTGACTTTTGCAATACTTAACCTTTTATCAAATGGAAGGTCGTTCAAAGCCTTCATGTCTTGATCAGCTTTACAAGATTTTACTGTTACACGGAGTATTCCCATATTGCCCTTGCATCTACACGAAAATTAACAATAAGGTAATTTCTGCAAATGTCTATCTCGACAACACGAAGAATATTGAGGAATCAGAGTTTGCAAAAATCAGTCATGTGAGTGCAACACATCAGATTTTTACTTTCTCTACTGGTAAGTAGGGGAAGTATTGTATTCCACCCAAAAATTCGATGTCGAGATTTCACCGGAAATGCATGTTTTGAGGCCCCCTGAATCCAAAAAAAGCATTTTTAGAAAAAGGTCCGTGTGTGTGTCTGTGTCAGTCTGTGTCAGTCTGTCAGTCTGTGGACAGCATAACTCAAAAACGAAAAGTAGGTTAAAAACCAAAGTTGGTATTTAAGTTTAATGTCTTTCAAGGATGTGACACGAATATTTTGAAGAAAATAGTCCCACCCTAAACTACCCTTTACATAGAAAATTTTTCGAAAATTTTGATTTTCTTGAAAATGGCCCTAACGATTTTTATTAAAATGTCATATGTTTGAGATATTTTGATGACAAATGAAATGTATATCTTGAATTTTCTAGTTATAGTCCCTGTAGTCGTATTTACTCTGGACGACTTTTGCATAACTGGTAAACCGTTAGAGATAGACCAAATCATAATATACAAAAATGTAGATCTTGCTAAAATACACAATTTATGTCTCAATAAATTTTCTTGTAGGGTGAACCATTTCGGAGATATTCCTTGTTATGTGTGTGAGTTTCGGAAAACTTAGAACTTTCGTGAAATGGGTCATCGTTGTTCATTTTTTTATATGTTACGTGTGCAAAGACAACAGAATATCAAAGCTTTAAAACATTTGACTATCGCACAAAACCTACTGTATTCCAATATTCCCCTTGCACCTACAAGTAAATAAGCAATAAGATAATTTGTACAAATGTTTATTTTAAATAACACGAAGAAGATATAGGAATAAGAGTTTGTAAGAATGGTTAGTACAAAAGTAGAGAAAGTCATGTGAGTGCAACACATCAGATTTTTTTAGTTACTGCCACTCTTTGAGAAGAATCGTCACCTTGAAGCAAGTGTCTTATTGAAATCCAGTTTAAACGTTAGCGTGTATTATGTTAAGAACAGAATTGAACAAACGCATGGTACGTGTTTCCTTGTTGCCAGATGCTGGAAAGTGGCAGCGACCGGTTAGGCGGGCAGTGGGCACATTGCATTGTCACAGGCATGTGACGCAAGTCTACTGCACTTTTAGACTGTAAATTGCATTAGTAGATCGTCAGTTCACATAACGGATCTTGCCACTGCTACTGATGAAAATACCTACCTAAGTCCGGTACCAGAAGTGGACTATTACGTCTGAACCTTAACCATTTTCCACGAACACCCTCAGTTCAAAACATAACACAAATATTGAAAGAACTTATTCATAAAAATGAAGTAACAATATGCACCTATTGACTTAAAGTAGTGGTATATTTTCTTTTTTAAAAAATAGGAAAACTTTCATACATTAGGCTTATTTGAAGATTTTGACATTTATACAAGGGGCGTTTGGAAATCATTTTCAATGATAGTATTTGATGCCTTATTCATTAATAAAAATGAGTAAATATACATGAGATGTGTCAATATAGTCCCCACCAATGTCAATACACTGCTGCCACCTTCCTTGGAACTTTATTGTTGCATCACGGAACCACTGTTTGGGGTATTACGCATCACTCATGCACATCTGCCAGCAATTCTTTATTGTTGCCACAATTTTACCTTTCAGCACGTGCTTCATGTTATCGAATAGACCTTCTTCTCAGGTGTATGCAGTGCTTCTCCAAAAGATTTGGACTGTAATTCTCCATTTCCAACAGACTTCAACCCTGCTCTCCTACTGGGACTGTTTTATGGAATACAATGTGCACACGCCTTTTTCACACCTTTCTTTACTCCTTCCTTCCACAAAAACTACGCAGTCCATCTTTGCCCATGATAGTCACCTTCCATCTTGTTCATGGGTTCTCTACTTAACAACAAACAAGCGCTGTTCATTCACTATACACTGTCTTCACAACTACCACGCAGTGTCTACGTGGTGTTAGCATTAGCCATCGTCCTTCGAGAGGACATGCCCAAAGAGGAAGGATTTTTTAAGAAACGTAATTGTAAGTCATTTCCGAGTGCCACTCGCACAATTAGAAGAAAGCTTATTCAGAGATTTCCTTGCTCTTTCATTACATGTGCAGCTGAAGAGTTTAATAAATGACAAAGAAACAGATATAATACAGGATTCTATCATATGATTACTGATGTGTTACAACATGACCGTCTATGTATATTTCTTTTTTTATGCTCTGTGGAGTAACAATAACTATTGTTTCTAATCCATGCCATTTTCAACTAAAATTCAAGGCCTTCTTCGCAAACAAGTTCTTTTTTGCTTCCAATGTGCTCGTATTTAGGTACATGGGCTTTCTAAATCCTTTTTAATCCTTTAGTTACTTGTGAAATGAAATTAGTTGATATATAGCCACATTTTCGTCAAAACTAATTGAGATTTTCAATGGTGAAAGCATTATAAACATCGGTTGAGTGATTATTGACATTACTCTTTATATGCACATAATTAAATATATATATAATTAATCACAATTAATTATACATATATCTCTCAGTATATCAGTATAGATGTCTCTTTGATGAAGGAAGATCAGCAATTGCAAATACTTAGTTTGTTTCTTATGTTAAAGTCGTTAGTAGCCAGCTTTAAATCATTAATGCAAATCAACATTCACATAAGTCAAAATATAAAATACAAACCAATTAAAAACAGGAAGTATTTTCACTCGTAAAAACCGTAAGTTACATTGTCCAACAGATTTCTACCCCGTTGCAGTCTTCATTGTCATTTTTTTCGGATATCCAAAACATGACTCTCGAATACTGTGAAATAAGTATTTTTCAGACCTTCCAGTGATATAAAGCATATTAATTTACTTAAAAGTAAATGTTGAACCGTAAGAGCTGCTTCTATTTTATGAATACGCTATGCATATTCCAAGATAGATTTGAATTAAGTTATAGATTTGGTTCGACTTCTGTTTCATAATCTTTTAATTCCTTAGTGCATTATTTCAGCTTTTTGAGTCAATACAATAATTTAGAGTGAACCAGTGTTTAGCCACATTAAGATTAACAGTACCTAGTTGACTTATTAAAATCCTAAATATTATCGGACATCAAGAGAAACTATACCAAAGTATTTTCACAGAGAAATAAAGTTCAGACTGCTGTTGGTTCTCACGCCTGATGTCTGCAAATCTGCGGTTCGTTCTGTTCCAGTCTCAAGTACGTTTTCGCTGCATTTGGTTGAAAATGGAAGCAGAGAACATTGGGGAGGGTGAGGAATGAACAGTACCCCAAAGTCCATGGGGCTACTCCCCTCTTAAAGCACTGACATGCTAAGCCTATTACCCTACGCGCCTCCCACAGTTCTCGACGCCGACGTCGGGACGGGCGCCGTTATGTCGAGGGTGAGGATGTTGTTTTCATCTGAAGCACACGTGAGTTCCAAAACTGAAGCGGACGACACAAACACGCCAAACACCTTCGACAGCTCTGATTAAACACCTTAATTTCCTCTAATGAGAAATTTTACAATCTGCTTGTTGGCTATGTGATGGAAGTAGGAGTTTCTGTTCGACGCACCACCTCTTAGGCTCCAATCACAATGAAAATTAAGTGTAAGCTTAACATGTATTACAATGGAACCGTCCACAATGAACCACATAGCCTAAAAAATAAATTAGAAGATTACAAGATCCAAACTCTCAAGTTGATGTTCTAAGATTTTCTATCACCATGTGTTTTCTCCCTAACTGCGTTTCTGTGTAATATCCCACGCGAGGAATCACCGATGTCTATAAAATTTGCAGCACACATTGTTGGACTAGAAGGTGTTTTATGTGAGCCTAGCGTTCTTTAACCAGGTAGCTCACCTGTTGTTCATATGCATCTTTTGTCTGTGCACTGTCGGTAGTCGCTTCACAGCTCGCCATATTAGCTCGAATGTTTCTCGCTGTTTTGCGACTTACGTTTCTGTTTGTTGATGTGAATAGCAACCTTTCGCATTAAGTTTATGCTTTCGTTTTACGTGTTCTGTTAACGCTTAACTTTCATTGCGAATGGCCTTAATACTTTGGCTGCTACGTCGCATGGTTTGGTTTCCAAGTGCGAACTTGTTATTTGTTATTTTCACTAAATAAATTCTTATTTCTGAGATGTGTAATAAAATGTTAAACATTTTATTATAGGCAAATGACGTAGTTTTAATACAAGAAACGTAGGATAAACTGCAATATGCATTACATCGGTTAAACAAAATATCCCAACAATATAATTTTAAAATATCGACATAAATATCTAAGATAAAACAACGTATAAGGTCAAAAAAAGGGATGAGGACTGAAAGAAATATAAGTAAAAGGCAACATTCCAAATGATATGTGTAACAGTGCATAGAACTTCGAGAAGTAAAACAGGAGGTGAGACAAGGTTAAAGTTCTATAAAACAATGGCAGTCCCTACATTACTCTATGGAAGTGAGATATGAGTTCTCAGGAATAAAATGAAAAGCCAAATAAAAAGTGCAGAGATAAGCTTTTAAGGAAAACAAAGGGATGTACTGGGTTAGCTAAAATAAAAAATGAAGACATAAGAAAAGAACTCAGTATGACTCAATAAGTAGCAAAATTGAAAAATATCAAAAGGAATGGATGCAAAATATACAAAGAATGTCCGAAACAACACTGCCTAAGGTTACATTATCAACCAAAAGGGAAGAGACCCAAAAAAAAGGTGGAAAGAACAATTATTATTTTGAGACGGAACGGGTGCTCTGACCACGCCATGAAGATGAAGAAGATGAAGAAGAAGAAGAAAATTTCTGAGATGCTACTTTTTCTGCTATTTAAGTAACACGTCTCCCTCATTTTAAGAATATTCATAATTGTATCCATACTTCGGAGAACAGACCTCGTAGGAAGAACGAATGTTTACTATCGTTCGTTGGATCAGATTCTTCTAAGTGAACTAATTTTGCTTTTTGAAGTATCAGTAGAAAGCATCCTAAAGTGACTACAGCTATGGCAGAGTTGTAGCTTTGTTTAGTGGCTATAAATTGCTGGTAAAAATTTTGCGCATCTGAGAATGAATTACGTTCACTACCATATACATATGCTAGAGTAGAGAAAATTTTGTATTCCACCCAAAATGTTCATATCCAGACTTTGCTTTGAAAAGACATTTCCGAGATATGCATCTCTTTTGGGACCAACTCTTGCAATTTAAAAATGTTTTACATTTTAATAAATTAGTTTGATATTTTCTAAATATCCGCTTTCGAATTTCCACGCCAATTTCTTGAGTAGTTCCTGATGTTCTGGTTTTCTAATGATCTAGAGAAAGAAATCCCGCAGCGACATTTTCAGGGTTTTGGGACCAAGATTTGTGCTGCAAGCATATCTGTTCTTAAGATTAACATTTTATTTACATATAAAACATGAATTTTATAGAACAATATAGCTCTTATTTTTACGCTTTTTAGTTAATACAAATTAATTCTCAAATCTTGTACTTTGCCGGCTTTGTTGTGATATACATTTCTGAAGATAACCTTTACCATCTTAAGACTTCTTGTTGAATATTAATAGCAATTGGAAAAGGTTTGGACCACAAGGAACTATTTGAGTTATTACGAGCAGTGACAAGATAATGAAAAGGTAATTTACTATTAAGGGTAAAACTTGATTTTAAACCTCAAAACTCCAATCCTCTACTTCAATTATTTTAGTGTCTTCACCATTACATATCCATCGCTCTTAAAAAACAAATTATTGCACATAATCTGTATTTTTCAGAATTTTCAATAACATTTGTAGGTGGGTCTCCGTAACTCAAAAACGAAAAATCGGATTAATACCAAACTTGGTATTCGGTTCAGCATCCTCAAAGGATGCGAAGCGACATTTTTCAAGGATTTCTTATCCAAAACTACACCTCACATGAAAGTGTTTCCTCATTTTTTAGTTTTTCAAAAATAACTAACTTTCTTTATTAAAATATATATTTGACATATTGATACGATAAAAATGTAAGTCTCGAATTTTCGTGAATAATTTATTAAGTATTTTTCATTAGGAATTTTTCATTTATTTAACTCCGGACCATTTGAGATACGAAGTAGGCAATAGTTTTCTCTCATTCATCTTCTTTCTTTTTCTTTCTTTCTTTTTTCCTATATTGCCGTTCCTTTTTAAAACGTTGGCAGTAGTTTAGTCTTTTGTATGTTTCTATGTCGCTATAATAAAATGTGCTTTAAAATATTTTTAAAACATGTATCATGATTAACAATAACAAAAAAAAAAAAAAAACAACAACAACAACAACAGATCTTTAAGGAATAATTTCTAACATATACCTATACGAAAGTACGCAGTAGTGAGGAGAGAAGGTTGTATGTTTGTGTTAAATTGTTATAGAATCCTATATGTAAGGCATCTAATGCCAAGTTCAAAATGAAAAATGTGATTACTCTTAAAGCTTTAAACAGAAATTGCATTACCCATGACCTGAAGAATACATATAAACACTTTCATTTGTTTCAGTGTGTCATTTGTACACATTATAAGCTTAATGCACAATTTTACAATCTGCAGGCAGTGTACATGTAAGGTGATTTTATGGTATCTGTCATGAAAACACGCACAATATTAGATCTAATTAATGTGTTCACATTTGTTCGTTCAACTTAGCCTTGTGCGCTGAATTAGAAAGTTCCGTCAGATCTAAAATTTGTGAAAAAGCTATAAAATCTGGAAATTAAAAAAACAGTTGGCAATATTGCAATTCACTTTTCAGTTAGATATCGAGTATTTGAAATCGTCTTCTCAGATGAGAAGGCTGAACGCGCTTACAGCCATTTAGCGACGGTAGCTTAACGGAGATCTTTTTGTTATTGACGTCCTCCAATGCACGAGTGTCATATCGGACGGTGTATCAGGACAGAATTATTAGTAGAGATTTGTAGCCCCTTCGATCCCCCGACTTAACCCCCTCGATTTCTATCTCTGGGGTAACTGTCACACCCTGCAAGAATTAAAACAAAATATCCGCCAGGAAAATGTGAACTACGGCGAGTGAAGGATTGTTTCCTAAAGAGGTACCAAACATGTAGGGATAACAGTAGCCAGTTTCAGCATCTCTTTCGTAAAGTTGGTAAGTAAAGCCTTAAAGTAGTTTTAAAAATGCTGTATGATTACATTGCGCCTTTCTATAATAGCGGCAGCTAGCGCCGAGAACACGGACAGACAAAACACCGCGCAATCGGTTCGTAAGTTGTTCGCTCCTCTTGTATGTATAGCATTCTTAAATCACATTGTCAATTATTACCAGGATGTCCAAGAATTCGCGCACCAACTCCCCGGGATCCTATTTCACGGGCAAACTGTAGCCAGCTCTAAGACTAATGGTTGGCAAGTTAAAGTCGTAAAAGACTTGTTTGTTATTTCAAACTTCCCCATATGAACTATGAGTTTCGGGAGTTACCTTATCCCACCAGGCAATGACTGGATTCATTTCTAAGGTGAAGGTACCCAGCGGGCGATAGTAGGGTGATAATAACTGATAAGGATAGCGCTGGAATGAGAGGACCTACAGCTTTTACCGTGGACTACGAGCCATACTGGGATACTTCACATAAGCTTGTCAGAAGTGAAAGTTTCAATAGAGCCAAATTGAAATCGCCTACCTAAAGACCAGAATCAAATTACGAGCCCTGAGCACAAGAGCTGGAAACACTGTACACCACGTCGCTCATAGTCATAAAAGGTTAAATTGTGAAATGTTACGATGTTTAGCTGTAATCACTTGCGATACTGCAGTTGGTAACAACCCTGGGAACTTGGCGGTTACCTGGCTATGCTGCAGTTAGTTGTGAACAAAGTGCGACTGTAAAAGTGAGAAGGAACAATATGGCATTCAGCCAGATAGCCGGATAAGACCAATTGGGTGTTCAGGCTGCAAATGTGTGGGTTAAACTGTGCAATTATGTGCTCCTTTTGGTTAACTTTTTAGGGCTATAAATTGAAAAACTATTGAGCTTAGAACGAAATATGGTGGTCTTCAATTTGTCCGTGGAATAGGATTCTGAAGAGTCTGGGCTAGAATTCGCGGGCACTTTCTGTATTATGTACTAGGTATACGATGCAGTGTTATGCTTTTGTTATGCAGATTGCATACTGAGATGTATACCCTAGAACCAGGTCACACGTGATACTAAGATTTTACATTACTGCGAGGCGTCTTCTGTTATTCCCTTGATGCTTATGGGGACAATATTATCTAATTCGCGTTGCTCTTAATTAAGAACACATTACTTTTGTAAATAAAGCTCTGGAATATTAGCACAAGTTATTTCTGTCAAAGATTATAGACAAGACGAACCAAAGTAACATTATTAATCCAAGTCTTCTTTTTTAATTTAATATTAGATTTAGGCAAAAAGAGCAATACAGAAACATTTGCAAAATATAACATTTTAACTGTGTGGTTTTCAAGAGCAGGTATTTCCAGAAGTGAACAAAACGTTTACTCCAATGTATTGTAACAAATGAAAACACCAGTAGCTACTAAACACCTTTTATTTATCACTTACGCGGTTAGCGTAGCGCAAGCATTACACTTAAGACTGTAGCACTCAGAACAAAACACAACTGATCCGTCAGTGCTAATCACAACAGAACTGCTGAGTCATAACTCACAAGTGCACTGCACTCAACTGAACTCTCACTGTCAACTGACCACTCTCAGTTCAAGCCTGACTTGTCTCAGCTCGACTAGACTAGACTGCCCGGCGATAGTCAGCTGCTTATATAGGGTTCGAACACAAAGCGAACATTTTTGGAAAAGAAACCTTCTAGAAGTGAACGAATCTTCTGGAACTGGGAACTGTTATACAATGGCTATTGTTCTCTACAGGCCATTGCACTGCGACAAACTAGGCATTAGCCGCGCCCAGGCCCAGGTAGTCGAGCGACCACGCACCAACTTCAGCGGCCGGCCGGCAGGCAGCTTGTTCACGAGCTAACTCTATCAGTGGTTTCCAGAGAGAGTGATTAACTTTACTGTCGCTACTCCCTTGGTAAATTACAACACTTTTCACGCTTCTTGTATCGTACTGTTTGCCTGCCTTCAACAAGCAGTTAAATTTCAAAAAAGGGTAGTTGCATGCAAAAATGTTACTGTCTCTACCACTTAGCTGAAGTAATAGTAAGAGTGTGGTTTTATCCTTATTGAAATTTCAAAAGAAATAGACATTTTGTGAATCAAATTCGCGTGTCTAACATGCATCTATTGGTGTGCATGTGTGTATGAGAGAGACAGAGGCAGAGAAACGTGTTATGTATGGTTAGTTTAAAATATGATTTGAAGTGCTAAATTTTCCTTCTCTTGTTTCTTATGGGTTCATGCAGAGTGCATAATATCAAAATTATAATATATCGATTTGTCATTAAAATAACTAGTTGACTATCGTTTCAGCGTCTTTTATACTTACTGCTGTGTACACACAGAAAAATGTTTACCGAAATATTTTCTGGCTGCTATTTATCACGATTAATGGGGAGTGGATTAAATAAAATCATTGAATTGTAGTGTCCAAAAGGCAACAAATACACTGCTGACTTTTAGACACACTACCGTTAGGAGTTACTTAAACTACTGGCAACAACACAAGATGACACTATCCTGCTGCAACCAAATGCAATTCTCAAATCACTCAGAAACAATAGTGTCAAAATTAGCTGCCAAGACGATGCCAAACCATTAAGTTTTATAAAAATAAAATCAGGTTTCACAGATCCATTTTGTGGCTATATATATATATATTTATTTATTTATTTATTAGCGTTACCTGAATGAATTGCATAAATAGTGCCGTAAGCACACGTATTACATTACACTTCAAGTTTTTGTTTTGTTGTTTAAGGACGCTGTCAATTGCTGTCGGTCTGGGTGGCTCAGTTGGTTAGACGCTGGTCTACTGATACCAAGGTCGCGGATTCAAATTCAGCCCAGGCTGATGGTTTTTAAGTGTGCTTAAAAACTATAGCTCAATGTCAGTAGATTTACTGGCATGTAAAACAACTCCTGCGGACAAAATTCCGGCACACCGGCGACGATGATGTGAGCTTGGCAATTGACAGCGTCGTTAAACAACAAAATAATTTAATTTTAAAGCTATCAGTTGCTAGGATCACATCAACGTCGCCGGTGTGCCGAAATTTTGTTCCGCAGAACTTCTTTTACGTTCCAGTAAATCTACTGACACACTTTAAAACCATCGGTCCCAATTATAATTTCATTTAATTTTATTATCAGTCTCACCATTTATGGTGACCCTTTTTGTAGTATTTACCGCCCGTTTTTACTAAATGCGGAACCGCAGGCGGTGACACTGGTGAGACATGAAATGAAGTTGGAGCGCCAGTGGAATGAGATGACTGAGGAAACCGGAGAACCCGGAGGAAACCCGCCCCTGCATCGTCTCGTCCACCACAAATCCCACATGCGGTCGCCTGGGATGGAATCCGAGCCACTTCGGTGAGAGGCGACAGTGCGACCATGTGGTGCCCTGTGAAGTAAGAATGGGGTTTAAACACTATCAAAAATATTATGAAGCAGCTATGGGCTAAGTTTGGTGGTGTCCTTCAGCGCGAGCCTCGCCGACAACAGGCGAGTCAGACAACAAGGAGGCGCTCTCTCCGACATAAATACCAGGAACGCCTTCGAATCGCAATGAGATAATTCTGCATGGGCCCACCCCTTGCCTACGAGAACTCCTGCGACTATAAATACAGGCGACAGAATGTTTGCCGACGATTTGATTGTTATATCTACAAAATAGCGAGTCTGCCCTGCAAAAATCCACTTTTAAAGCTAATGAACTTTGTAAACAATATAATATCAAAATTTCTTTTCTAAAAACAAAGGTAATGGCATTCGTTAGAAAAGAATCCATTGGAACAAAAATAGTTGTAAATAACCGTTGTATAGAACAGGTGAGACATTTTAATTACTTGGGAGCTGATGTCAGTTATGAGAAGGAATATGATGTGGACATAAAGTATCCAAATTTCAAAGAGTGCGCGGAATAATAAATAGGATATTTAGAAATAAAATACGTAAAGAAACAAAATTAAAGTTTTACAAAGTTATGGCTGCACCTGTACTAGCATACGGAAGTGAAACTTGGATACTAACTAAGAAGCAGCAGAGTAAAATATGTACAGACTTCAGAGATGAAATTCTTAAGAAGTGTGAAGGGATGTACGAAGAGAGGCCTAATAACAAATGAAAGTATAAGAGAAGAGTTAGGAACTTTTAATATGAATGACAGGTTAAAAGATTTCAAATAAAAGTGGAAGGAACATATTGAAAGAATGTTAGAGACCAGACTTCCTAAACAAATAATGCATTATCATCCTAAAGATAGAAGATCGGTGGGCAGACCCAGGAAACAAGGGCTTTGAAGGCGGAACAGGCACTTGATTGCCTATGTCATGAAGTAAAGAACAAGAAGAAGAAGAGAATTCTGGCAAGCGGCTCCATGGCCAAGCGGTTAGAGCGTTCGCTATCACCTAGGTAGCCCGAGTTCAATCCCAAGGACCCTTATGTGGTGTTCGTGGTGGACGAAGCGGTATCTGGGTGGATTTTTCCTGGTTCTCCGGTTTACCCCATCACTCAACCCACCAGCTGCTCCGTCATCGCATTTCCATTCATCCCTTTCGCCTGCATTTCATATCATCCTCTTCCTCATTCTCATACCTGGTGCTGGGCTGACCACCCGCTTTCTGGTGTTCATTCGGTCTGGTCTTTAGGTCCTTCTGCTCCTCGACAGGCATCTGTCAGTCCTCCATAAGGGAAGGGTAGTCAGATGAAGAAGAAGAAGAAGAAGAAGAAGAAGAAGAAGAAGAAGAAGCTCGCGATAGTCAATGAATTTTTGTTGTTAATGTGATGTAAAATGACGATTACTTAGTGTGTTCCGCCAATGAGGTTGTGATGACAGCTGTGACATGCAGTTGTGGCAGGTCGGGAAAGCGTCTCACGCTTATGCTGTTAAATGTGGGCGCTCACCTGGTCTTCTGATGACTCTTGGCCCGAATTTCTATCGGCTGCAGTCTCATACTTGAAGATGCTGTAAATTAATCTTATCTCTCTCGATTCTCGGGGGCAGTTGAGGACAATAATATAACCACGTGTTCGGCCATTAGCTGGATTTTATTCCATGTGTAAATATGGGCGGCCCGGGTTCGATCCCAGGGACCCGCATGTGGAATTCGTGGTGGACGAAGCAGCGTCTTGGCGGGTTTTCTCCGGGTTCTCCGGTTTCCCCTACCATTCATCCCACCAATTGCTCCATTATCACCTTTCCAATCATCAATTTTGCCTGCACTTCATATCATCCTCTTCCTTGCTATCATACCTGGTGCTTGGCCGACCGCCCGCTTCCAGGTCTTCAGTCTGTCTGGTCCATAGGATCCTGTGCTCCCCGACAGGCGTCTAACCCTAGGCACTGGCTTGTACACCCTCCTAGGGGGTGTAAGTCCTACATAAGGGGAGGGTAATCAGATAAAGAAGTATAAATGTGTACCTATATAAAACGGCTAGCAACGTTACTTCCCTTATGTATATATATATAATATGTGCTTCATAGAAGCATTACAAACAAAAAATTCGAATGGGATTTTGTTCTTTGATCATCCGATTTCGAAAAAAATAAATGGTTTTTTATCCAACTTGGAAGCGTAATTCCACAGAAATGTACGAAGATAACAGTTTGTTACTTGTAAAATGCGTAGAGTAACTTATTTTTGACATAGCTTCGGTAGTAATTATGAGACATCGCACAGAGTAATTAATCACTTAAAAGATGTGAAGGAATACTCCAAGCAGCTGTTTCACAGGTGCAGTAAGTCGATAACGTTGCGTTGAGGTTGGTCAGGGAATTGAGCTGGTTTGTGCAAGTAAGCAGGTCTGACACTTTCCCTTTCGCTTTAATGTTTTGGGAACTAAGGTTAGTAATTGACCTACACTCGCGCAGTAAACACAGAAGGACAAGACAGGGTATTTATGTTCTCAAGAAGCACCGTTTCTGTGTTTGTGTACTGAGCTAGAGAAAGTGACATCCACACAATCTGCAGTGTTGCCAGCTTGTTTTTAAGAAAGCTAAAATATCTCCGTAGGAAATGGTCAGAGACAAAAACGTAAGATACAAAATGTGTTCCAAATACCAATATAATATTATATATATATTCGTTTCCCTATGTTTATTATCATATTCTTCATATCCACTTGCAAATATTAATCATGCGCAGGTATTTCCCTACACAGGAAGTGGATACATGTTAAGGTACCACTTATCAAATTATCTACCCCTAACATCCTCTAGGGGATGCTTAGAAACTCCTCCTCCACCCCCCCCCCCCCACACACACACACACACATACACTGTCGGTCTGGGTGGCTCAGTTGGTTAAACGCTGGCTTACGGATCCCAAGGTCGCGGGTTCAAACCCGGACCAGGCCGATGGTTTTTAAGTGTGCTTAAAAACGACAGCTCCATGTCAGTAGATTTACTGGCATGTAAAAGAACTCCTGCGGGACCAAATTCCGGCACACCGGCGACGCATATGTGATCGTGGCAATTGACAGCGTCGTTAAACAACAAAATAATTTTAATTTCACACACACACACACACACACACACACACACACACACACACACATATCTGATTTTCAGGTATACCTTGAGTTAATGGTTTTCTTCGCTACACTAACCTAACTCATTTTGCCCGATCTAAATTGCATAGCTCTGATAAAAACTTTAATTACCTCGCTAAAGCTGTAACTCAGGTTTATTACATTATGCATTGATATTAAAATACAGAAATTATTTATTGCAATTATTTGCTTCTCTCCCTATCATTTCTTTATAAAATTATAAATCTTAGCCGTCAATAATCATAGTTATTAAGTGTGAAAGTTTATGTGTTCAGTGTGTATTGTTTGTTTGAATCTGAATAGTGTTAAACGCCCCTACTTACTAAAAAGGGTACCATAGACTGTGGATACTGGATGGTACCTGAAATGATTGGGAAAGAAATTTGGTAAAGAAAATTGGAAAGGAATAAGGGAAACGTGGAGTAAAGCTATCAGGGAAAATAACCCTGGAGGGATTTTAATCACGTGTCAAAACGACCTTGACCACCCTTCGGTCACTTGTTTGTAATCAAGTCATGCAATTCATGAGCACGTTTTCAACCACGTGACCCATGCTGCACTTACGTTAATGTATCCGCTAAATATATTGTAACCATGCAGCGAATCTCCGGCGTTTAGAATAGTGAACATTTTTATTTTCCT
Source organism: Tenodera sinensis (assembly GCA_030765045.1). NCBI lineage: Eukaryota > Metazoa > Arthropoda > Insecta > Mantodea > Mantidae > Tenodera > Tenodera sinensis. The sequence continues at coordinate 110,475,968 of CM060969.1, forward strand.
AACGTAATATTGTTTGAAATCTGGTATAGTTATACAGACGTAGCTGAAGGATGAGCACGCGAGTTTAATGGGTTTGTCAATGTCAACGTCAGGACACAAATGGTCTGTGCTCGCTCGGAACAGCAAACATGCAATGAGATAGGATTGCCCTATTGTCAGACTGGATTAAAGTGGCCGTAGAAAGTAGGTCAGTAAGGCGATTGCTGCATTTACTATAACGAACAAACCTGAGTATATTTCAGAAGAGGACTGTGGTACTCGATGTCTTTCGTACAACGGCGATGTGTGTAGTTTCAATGAATTCGCTGTGATACCAAGGTTAACATGATAGCCTTGGTCTTTGTTTCGATCACCATCACGAGTGATTTAATGTTTACTAACAAAGAAAGAGTGAGAGAAAGTTGAATATCAACTTAGTATTTCTTAGTGAAAATGAAACAGAAAGTTTCATTCATTCTGATACCCATACCATAATGTTGCCTACCAAGCTTCGTAATTTGTATTACTTTTTTAAAATCTTTATTTTGTTTTTCTCACTATAGTCTTCTTTAAAAAAGTCGACGAGTAAAGATCACTGTCCCTGGCAATGGTTACAAAGGCAAAGCCGATGATGCCTTTTCGTTTCCTCTTACATTTACTACATTTCCGTGGGGAATTGAAATCTATTTGAGTCCAAACCCAACCTCAGTACGATCCGCGTTTCCATAAGCCAATCCGGAATGAGATCTATTTGGATACGCAAGACTCAAACATAAATAATTCAATCTTGGTCACTTCCTTTATGTTGTCAAACCTGTTAAAGATATCTGAGTTAGAACAGCTGTGGCATTGAGTTTTTAAGTTCCAGTTCTAACTCTCAAACATTGCCAACACACACGGCTTGTGTGTTTAAAAACACCAACAGTAAGTTTGTTGGCATAAATAAATAATAATTACTGTTAAAGATATGTTTTCTGCGTATTTTAAGTACGTTTTGAGATTATTGAATGTTTTCGAGAAGGATTTGTTACGAGATTATAGAAACAATAAAAGTGACTTGTGTTTTATCACACCACTTTCGCTGAGAAAACAAAATGACAACCGTGCAGCGTGTTACAGAGTACAGCAGAAGTTAGCTTCTTTGGCGGATTCAAATCGATTTGAATCTGGTAGGTGTTTCCATGCAATAAAATTTTGATTCGATCCCACTTCTAAGAGGATCGGATGCAAGGGTTCAGTTCTATCTGTATCGGCGTTTCCATGCAGTATTGAATCCGGAATGAAAGAGCAAATTGATTTGAATTCCCCATGGAAACGTAGTGATAGAATTACTTTCATGTTATTCCCCGACTTGTTCATTTAGATTTTAGAGGGAAAACAACATTCTAACAAGAAATGTAAGGGTGCACACACACACACACACACACACACACACACACACACACACACTCACTCACACATGTACACATACAGAGTGAGATGGGAGAGATAAGCACATATAAATAAACAAGTAGGTAGATGAAATTAATACAAACAATAGACAGAGCAATACGAGTGGATGAATAAATGGATGTAATACACGTAGCCAAGGTCGTTAAGGCATGGACTCGTAAACGGGAGCTCTGTGCATGACCATCCTCACAGACTTAAAGGTTTTTTTTTTTCCCAGGCTTTCTGCAGGCAAATGCCGGAGACGTACCTTAAACTTACAATTAATATGTTATATTATATTATTTATGTATCAGCAGTGTCAGCCCAGTGGTGATGTGTGTGGTAATAAGGATGTTAAGCAGCATAAAAAGACAAACGGATAGACTATGATATTACTATCCTGCTGAGGTCTTCTGAACTAAGAGTAAGCATCTTGTTTACTTCTGGAGCTGAGATGGGCCTAGAACCGCTCATACCTGACTTGTAACATTGCTCTTGTTTTTTAGAAAGAAGCTCAGGAAGGTCAGATTCAATGTTTTTTAGAGGTCTAATGAAGTTGCAACATATGAAGAGGAACTTCGACGCCAGACGTCGGGACGTTTAAATTTTCATCCTTGGTTGGTTAAAGAGGTAAAGGGGTGTGACTGAGACACCTATATAACGGTAGGATCCTCTGGTACAGCACACAGTAACCACTTGCAAGCGTCTGGATACACTCAAAGGTAGGTTACTGGCTTCATGGTCTTGCTGATTGCATTTCATTGCTCTTTGGTGTGTGGAACATTCGCACATTTTATTACTTACAATCTATCAAGGTTTTCAAACGTTGTGAATTTTTAAGTTAATTCCATGAACAAACTAGCTTTTAGCTTCTTTCATACAAAATTAAAATTATTTTAAACAACATTTATATTTGAAATGTGTTTGTGACGCAAAGATTACTATTTCTTTTTTATTTTGGAAATCTTTATCTTTGTATTGGTCTAATAATTTTAAATGTCTGGATAAAATGCATGAATCTTTATTTTTATTGCTTTCTCTACCGCCTGCCTAAGATCGACAGAAGTATTGTATATGACTCTAAACATATATATTGGTATTTGATTGGAAAACGTTTTGAATTGTTTTAAATTAAAGAAAATTATTTTATCTAGTACTATAGTAATCAGTGATGTTTTAGTTCATAGTTACTTGATAACAAAAGCTATACTTTATATTCTAAAAAAAATCCTATCAAAACATAAAATAAAGGTTCAAAAAAACATAAAATATGCTTTTGCGATGAGCATCTATATCTTATTTTTCTTTATAAAAATATGCATTAAAAAGTTTTCTTCCCTAATTGATAGTTATTGTAATACTATAACTATTACAATTTGTAATAATTATCGGAGGCACATTTTCTCTATTATCACAAGCATTGTTTTTCGCAGCTTTACCTATAATTGAACTTTCTCCCCTAGTTATTAGATCAACAATTTCCTGTAATAAATGTTTTTCATTGGGCGCATTTTTAGGAATTGTGTCACTTCTTACTAGGATAATATACAAATTGTCACTTTAAAATGACTGTCTTCGAAGCTTACTGATATGAATCAGTATTGTCATTAATCAAAAAAGTTGATCTCACCATGGAATGTTCACTCCAAAGACTCGAAGCTTTAACACTTTTCGACTTTTCATGAAAATACGAGTATGCCAACATGGCACCTTCATTTACGCCTGCTTCATTAGCCAAAAATCAGCCCTAGAATTTCGTCTAACTACATAAATTAACTTACCTAGACTTTTTTGGAAATATATTAATAATTACATCTTGAACTGCTTTAAAAATGTTTCCTGATGAACGTGAAAATCACCTTCACTCATTTTTACTTTAAATTCACATATAAAACTACATCCAAAATTTCAGAATATAACAATGTTTGTAAATAAGTCCGGCCTCATTTTCTTCCCCAAAGCCAACATTACCTTTTCAACATATTGTTTCCGCAATAAATAAATTTCACTAAATACCTATACTAAATATACAACACATACTAAAATATTCTTAATAAAGATAAAATATTGTAGACAACGCGTTCAAAAATTAATTATACCATATTATATCATATCATATTATATTTTACTATATAATATTATATTATATTTTATTATATCATATTATAGTATATTATATTTCATATAGTTTAAATTTCACAATCAAATTTTAACGTAACAAAAATCAGTAACATACTTTGACTTCGGGATGTGCCTTTTAAATTATTACAACCAGGCAGCAAGTCAAGTGTTCATTTCCCCATCTGTATATAACAAAATTTCGTCATTTATTCTTCTAATATACGGTTTTAGAATTAAAGTTCCACAATTAAATATTTATTATTAAAATAAATATCCAAATCTGATTTTAGGGTGTGCATCTTGTGCATGTATGTCGTTATTTCAATCAGAATAATAAATGTAAACAGGAGTGAGAGATCGTTTATAATGTTTTACACCAACTTATTAAGAGTACACTATATATTTACACTGGTGTTCTAGTTAATTTACATTTCTATTGCAGATGAAAAAGTTTGACTTCTTGTGTTTTGTTGCCATATTTTGTGGGGCATTTCCTATCTTCACGAATGTGGAGGCCGACAGTTTTCATGTTTATCCTTGGGAGAAGAGGGGCGATTCCCCTCGGAAATATTGTGGAAACTTCCTCGCAGACATTCTCCACCTTGTGTGCAAAGGGAATTATTACTCCATCACGGGACACAACGCTGAGAACTTAAGTACTCAGAAAAAAACCTCGGGTGGTAAGTAGCTAAGATAATTTCCTGAAGCTGCCTTTCTCAATGGTGACCATTATTCAACTGAATGTATATTTATTTAAGAAAATCGTTTTGGAAACTTCTACTTGGAAATTAATGCGTAAACACAAAATGTAAGTAAATAAACGTAAAACTTTCCGGTCATAGGTTGGTGAGTATTATGTGTTCATATTTTATTAATAAAGTCATGTCCAGAAACGTATTATTGAAGTACTAGGATCTCTGAAACATGGAGGTTATAGGCGATACAGATCGCAAAAGATAGGAAATAAAAAAACAACTAGAATGTTGTAAGTAAACAGAGGACATTTTAATTGACTGCTAAAGGTGCTCAAAATGGCTGAGATTAACTCCGATACGTTTAGTGCATTGCCTCTAATGTGATGTCGAACCAGTGTTGCATGGACGTCCATAAGAGTGTTTTAGGACTCAAGCTGTCTGTTTCACTAAAACACCTCTCCGGTTTTGGGAACATGGTTTGGGCTGAATAACGTCTGTTGCGGTAAGGTTGTTGATACAACCGGCAAGCCTCTCTTAAAGTCATTCTTGCTTCCCGTGAATCAGAAGAGCCTCGGTGCACTCTGCATTATTTGCATACAAGGCATCCTTTGTCAATTCCCAATTGAGGTAGCTACACAAATGTGTGCTGTAAAGTAAAGAACTACTAAACACAACAATACCACAAAGATTGTTATTGGCTGTGATTATGATGAAGGACTGCTGTTCATCACGTAATAACTGATGGAAAACCATAATGAATGTGAGTTCTACTGCTTAGCGCGGAGTCTATGGTTTGTTTAACTTCTTCCCGTTTCGGAATTTCTTTCACGTTTTATTGCACATTCGTGTAATTAGTCGTAAAATATTAATATGACCACCTCAGTAGCGCAATTGGTAGCGCGCTTGCCTCTGGCGCGGAGAACCCGGGTTCGATCCCCGGCACCAGCATGGGAATTTTATCCCCTCTTGGAGGTCTGGCACTCAGCCTCGTTAGGTCCCGGGGGGACCAATTGAGAAGCTACTTGATGGAGAAGTACCAGCCCCAGGTCGAGAAGGCCGTATAACTGGCCGGGAGGGCTCGGAGCGCTGACCACGTTCCACCCTCCAGTACTACACCCCACCAATGACGCCCGTAGTGGGCAGAGGTGGGGGACGCAGCGACTGGGTATCGACCTTGGCCCTTCATGGGCTATTGCGCTCTCTTGTGATTTACCTACTATACAAAGCAGATTCACAGAATATTAAAATCTGTAATGAAAATATCATTAAAATGTGATATTTAATTCAACATTTTATAACGATATTTGAAAAGCTCAAAAATAACAAACTATTTTGGATGTAAATGCTAGTTTAGGTAACGGGATTTGCATCTTCATATGCTTTTCTAATTAAACACCGAGTTTGGTATTCATCCAAATTCTCATTTTTTATTATACCCCTCGCATACACAATCGGGAGACCTTTATCTGAAAACGTATGTTTTATTTCTGTTGAAGGGACTTAAACCAGTAATTCCGAGGAAATCTCAGTATCAGCTTTTTAGTAGAAGACAGTAGTTCCTCTACCTGCTATAGGTAGTGGTAGAAGTAGTAAACGACGTAAGATTGATGACCAGTAAAGATATATGATGAAAAATTGGTAAAAGAATATTTGATTTTGAAAGATTCTCATCAAAAGGAAAAAGCCGGGCGACCCAGGTCACTAATGAAGTAAAGACAAACACAATCGGAGAGAACTTTTTATTAGTTAAAGAAAGTAAAAGAAAGTATTGGTACAGTCAAGAGAAAAGTTTTTCTCTGATTTACTCTCTGCATAATCTATATTTGACTCAAGATGAATGAAACAGTAAACATATTAAGAAAGGCTACTGTAAGTCTTATTACTATTATTATTTATATTAATATAAATAAGAACACTGTTATTCCTGACGGACATATACAGCATTTCAACTCCTAAATTATTAAAAAAACTAAAAAGGATTTACAAAGCCTATGTACTAAATTTTAAACACAATGGAGCTGGAAAAGAACATAACTGGCTCATTGAGAAGGCATGGAGCACAAAGTCGATCTGAGTGGCTCGGTTGGTTAGATGTCGGTCTACTGATCCCAAGGTCGCGGGTTCAAACCCGACCTAGACCGATGGTTTTTAAGTGTGCTTAAAAACGACAGCTCCATGTCAGGCATGTAAAAGAACTCCTACGGGACGAAATTCCGGCACACCGGCAACGGTGATGTGATCCTGATAATTGACAGCATCGTGAACAAAAACATAATTTTTATATAATAATGGAGCACAAAGTAGTTGTTACTCCAGAGAAAATGCACGGACTGCGAGAAAAGTGCGTGTAATTTCATTACAAAAGTTACATAACATATAACAGGTGAATACACTTAAACGAGTAGAAAGAAACAAAAAACCAAGTATTCAAAATTTTATTGGATCAAGAAACTTTCCAAATTGTGAGACGGAAAAAATTTCCACACGGCCATCTATTGGTAAAAATACACTTTTGTAGAGGTAGCCATTTCCTAACTCCTCCGAGTAAACTATCGCTTAATTCTACTGTATTCTATTTTCATTTCACTTAAAGCGAAATATGCACTCAAACCATTTCTATAAACATTTAGTTGGATTACCATGGACTGGATGGAAAAGTAAGAATTTTTAAGAATAATTTCTGTAGAGCAGAGAAAGTCATGTGAGTACCCATTCACGTTATTTATTTTCTCTACTACGTACAGTAAGAAGAGGAGGTATTGTATTCGATCCAAAATTTCGAGACTTCACCGGAAATATATGTTTTGAGGCCCCCTGAATTCAAAAAAGCCATTTTTAGAGAAAGGTCCATATGTCTGTCTATCTGTCAGCCTGTGGACAGCATAACTCAAAAACAAAAACTCGGTTAAAAATTAAAGTTGGTATTTAAGTTTAATATCTTTTAGCGATGTAACATGAAGATTTTGAAGAAAATTATTTCACCCTAAACTAGCCTTTACATGGAAAATTTTTTGAAAAGTTTGATTTTCTCAAAAATGGTTTTAACGATTTTGTTTAAAATGCCATATGTTTACGATATTTTTACAGCAAAAGAAATATATATTTTGAATTTTCTGACTATTGTCTATCTAGTCATGTTTACTCATGATGACTTTTGCGCATCTGTAAACCATAAGATATAGACCAAATCTTACTGTACGAAAAATGTAAATCTCATTAAAACACACAATTTATGTCCAAATGCATTTTTTGGAGAGTGAACCATTTCAAAAATATTAATTCTTTTTATGTGACTTTTGCAATACTTAAACGTTTCTCAAATTGGAGGTCGTTATTCACTTTTTATCTCTTGGCCATGCAAAGAGAACGCAATTTCCAAGCTTTCATATAGCGACCAGTTTTAAAAGATTTGACTATCATGTCTAAATAATTTTTTTGTAGAGTGAACCATTTTGGAGATATTCCTTGTTATTTGTGTGAGTTTTTGGAGAATTTCTACCTCTGTCAAATGGAACATCTTTATTCATTTTATATGTTAACCGTGCAAAGAGAATGGAATTTGAAAGCTTTAAAATGTTTGCCTAAATGGTTCACTCTACAAAAAATTTATTTAGACATAAACTGTGTGTTTTAGCAAGATTTATATTTTTATATAGTAAGATTTCGTCTCTCTTAAGGTTTCCCCGTTATGCAAAAGTCATCCAGAGTAAATAGCATAGCCAGAAAATTCAAGATATACATTTCATTTGTCATAAAAACATCACAAACATATGGCATTTTAATTAAAATCATTAGAGCCATTTTCAAGAAAATCAAAATTTTCTATGTAAAGGGTAGTTCAGGGTGGAAGAATTTTCTTCAAAATCTTCGTGTTGCATCCTTGAAAGATATTAAACTTAAATACCAATTTTGGTTTTAATCGAATTTTCATTTTTGATTTATGCTGTTCACAGACTGACACACACACACGAACCTTTTCCTAAAAACGCTTTTTTTTTATTCAGGGGGCCTCAAAACATATATTTCCGCTGAAATCTCGACATCGAATTTTTGGGTGGAATACAATACTTCCTCTACTTTACTATACGTAGTAGAGAAAGTAAAAATATAAACACTTGGTGATTCTTATAAAAATGTTTTCTCAAATTGTTAATACATACGGAAGACGTATAAGGAATATGAAATTTCTGAATTTTGAAGAGCCATAATATATAATCAACTACATACAGTATTGTGTTTGGAGAGTTCAGGTGGCTTTAAAACCACAACACCCTTAACTTTTCATTTTACACGTTATGTCCTCCTCGAGTTCATGAGATGTACAATATGTTTGTGATATTTATAATTTCTATTTTATTAAAACATTGTAGTTGCATATTTACCCTGAGGACCCTTTATTCTAATTGCAAAGATATACGTTACCTAGCTTCCGGACGTCAAAGCGTTTTAATTATACTTATTCACGATTTTACCTTGTATGTTAGAATCAAGTTCTATATGTGATTACCAGAATACATAAATTGTTAATCATAGTACAGGGAATCATCATACTCACCAGTATAGCCCCTCTCTACCTGAATACTGATAACTAGGGTTTCCGTATTTTAAACAAACTGCAGAGTATTTATTTTCTCAAATAAATGTAGAACTAAAAATAAGCTACAAAAGGTTAACATTTCATCTGATTAGTTTTAGATTTGTGGATTATTCCAATATCTCTTTCACCACTAAAATATACTTATAGGCTGTACAACATTTCCAGAATTTGACGGGTTGGGGTGGTTAAGTAAATCATAAATACAGCGTTCGCCAATATTTCTTACCCATTTCCGCGAATATCAGAGGATTTTTGGTCCAGTAGTAGAAATAACACAGGTCTTAACGAGGGTACAGTTCTAACTACCATAGGAAAGGATTTACCTTAAAGAGGTCCTGGGTCGTCCTAAAGGAAAATTGAGGGAAAATTCATACGCCATAAACATTGTTTGAAAGATTATTGTTTTTTATTATTATTATTATTATTATTATTATTATTATTATTATTATTATTATTATTATTATTATTATTATTATTATTATTATTATTATTATTATTATTAATTATATGCGAACCTTAATGTTCCAGACATTACTTATAACCCGTTTACTGAATGTACTTATAAGAACAAACTACAAATTTGCAGTTAATGTAATAAGAATAAAATTCGCAATGTGTTAAGTTATAAATGGTCGATATTTCTCTGCTGCCATTCTCTGTAAAGCAGCTTACAGTGTTAAATTAGGCAGTTAGAGCAATATTTGGTTCACTGTGATGTCAAATGATTGGACCATAGGTATGATCAAGTATAGTACAGTAAAATACGAGCGAAGGCAGAAATTGACAAGACAATGGCAAAATTGTAGTTATTTGCGTAATTTATTATACTTCACGGAGCAGTTCCTGTTCTAACTCTGAATGGATAACTTCGTACATATGGTTTAAGGGAGTTGGTAGCATTTAGCGGAATTTAAATGAGGATTTAAATTGAGCTTTAAATATGGCAACCAACATACCTAGATATCTTCTTTTGCCAATTATCGAAACTTTATTTTTTTTTAATCTTTAGGTGCACCTTTCTTTTTTTCCGTGTACAAAAGGTATTACTCCAAACAGATAATGAAAGTTTTTATGTTATTGTTTGTATGAAATTCACAAAAAAGTTAATACCTAAAAGAAATTTTAAAGTGTACATTAGTATATATTTTTTAAAATTGCTATTTTTGGTTAAAATGTCTAAACCATTCACCTTTTATGTTAAATAATATGTTTATAAAGTGACTGCGAAATCTGAAGTGTCTCACTCTAAATGTTCAGGTAAAAATTGTACCTAAAGAAAAAAATATGTGATAATTGTTGCAAATTTTCTTGTTCATTGAAATATCAGCCTAAGTTATGATTTGACTATGGTTTCCCAATTAGAAGAACCTGTTTTATAAGTGGCAAAATTGTCACTATGGTAAGCTGTATAGTTTTCAAGAACTTTAATATGTATTTCATTGAGATACAGCATGTAAATTGCTACTCTGTCTCTGCCAGGTGTTCTTAACCTTCACGGAATAATTCCCGTTGCAACGCGAATGGATAGCTTAGTGCAGATAGTGCTGAAACTATTGTAAAGGTTAAAACGGTAAGCAATTTGACCTTAGCGAGCTTAACGGGTCTCGCTGTAAACACAGGATGAAGCTAGAGAACCAGAACAGACCAGAAAAGCCGTCTGACACTTACTTTTCTAATGATTAACTCTGTACACGTATAAAATGAGCACAATTAGCACTCAGAACACAACTTATTTTGTATTATATCTCAGATTTGTTCTTAGAATTAAATACATTTTATGTATACAAAGTATATCCTCTGTTGTGCATGTTTATGGTTAGAGAAAAATGTTTTGTTTCCAGAAAATGAAGACAGTTACTGGCTGCAATCCTTGGAGGAACCTTCGCAAGAGGAATTTCCATTCCGATCCAGACTTAATTCGGCTTCTATGATTCGCCACAGGATGTTTCGCAGGAACGCAGGAAGCCCGGGTATCGTGCAGGAATGTTGCGTTAAAGGCTGCACATTCTCAGAGCTTAGTCTGTATTGTGCATTTCGATAGCTCTGAATTACACTAATGCAACGGCCGAGAACTCCAGACACTTGTTTGAAGAATTGCAGAAACTACTGAGAAAAACAAAATGGGAATAGTACAACTCGTAATTTAAGACATTAACTTTGTAAATGTAAAACACACTCTTTGTATGTTACAAAATACAATAAAACAAGCATATGATTATTTTATATACCGCAAATGTTTCTAGCAAAAGATCTCAATTCAGCTTTAGTTGTGATGAATTCAAAATAAATGGTAAGTTTTATAAATTTTATTTTCACCTAACACATAGACTGTCTATTTTATCTACTTACTCTACTAATTAGAGGAAGTATTGTATTCCATCCATAAATTGATGTCGAGATTTCATTTTTACTTTCTCTACTGGTAAGGAGAAGGAAGTATTGTATTCAACCCAAAAATTCGATATCGATATTTCACCGAAAATACACGTTTTGAGATCCCCTGAATTCAAAAAAAAAACATTTTTAGAAAAAGGTCCATGTCTGTGTCTGTTTGTCAGCCTGTCAGTCTGTGGACAGCATCACTCAAAAACGAAAAGTCGGTTAAAGACCAAAGTTGGTATTTAAGTTTAATGTCTTTCAAGGATGCAATACCAAGATTTTGAAGAAAATTGCTCAAACCTTTACATGGTAAATGTATATTGGAAGCATTAAAGTAAAGCTTTTCTGCTTCAAAGGTAATCTCTAAAAGCACTCCACTTTCTTTCACTATTGAAAAGCCCAGTTCTTTCTTATGGACATGGAGCTGTAAAATATCTTACTTTACAAAGCCTTTCTCGTAGCTGTTTGGATATGAATACATTGGAGCTAGGAGTACATCAGAATATGCTTCTCTGGAAGAAGACAAAATATCTAACGAAATAAAGCTCCTTTGAAAATAATCAATAGATGGTAGACTTCTACCCTGAAAAGGCTAACCTATTTAGCTACATTCTTAAATAGCAATTTAAGACAACCCAATTATAAATCAAGACTTCACAAATATTGTGACTGAGAAGGTATTTCAACCATTACAGCTTACACCATTTTCTCACCATTTTACTCTTTCACAAGTTAAAAACACCATTATGAGATCATCTGTGAAAAAAACCTCCCGGACATGACATAATAGTTCAACCATTATTTGAACCATTGAGGAACAGAATGCATCAAATCAAATTCCTAATACAAGGAAAATCCCTCTGCAGCTCAAGAAGTTAATTGACTATTCTGTAATTAGACCAATTTTAGACATACTCCTGTCATATGGGGTGCCATAGGAAATTCTAACATCAAGAAAATACTAACATTCCAGAACAAGATTTAAAGACTGATTGCTGATGCACCTTAGTTCATTAACAATAACACTCTCCATAGAGATTTTCGTGTTTCTGAAGTCAGTAAAAGTCTTTAGAAACACGACACTAAACTTCAGTCAGACATTTATTGATCATCCTAACTCAGTGCTCAATCACATCCCAGATCAGTTGCAACCTTCTAGAGAAGACAGAAGATTAAAGCGGAAGAGACACATTGATCTTCTAACCACATAACAAGAAAAGAGAATCTTCATTGGAAAACAGTCTTTATATATGTTTCATTGCATTGTAATGTTCTGTTATAAAAACTGTAATTCACTTTGTTGCAATTAAGTTATCTAATCAGTTTTCAAAAAATAAATAAATAAATAAATTAATTAATAAGAATATGCTTGCGGAGAAGGCTTTGACTTTTAGTTGAGAAAGTCATAGAGTAGAAAATAGTTGTTCTTACTCCATAGAATATGCATGTAAAATAAAACAAATGCAGCGGATATTTCATTCCAAACAAGGTGTATGTATATATATGAAGATGGTCACGATTTAGTAGCTAATGCTCAACAAAACAAAAGAGTATCGACTCTCAATGCCAACATATACGTATTAATAGTTTTCAAGTAAGAAAGTTATGTTTATTTCCTTCGTTTGATATGATCACTGTCATCAGCAGGATATGTTAACTAAGTATATAAATAGAGAAAATTGTATCCAGCTACCATTAGAAACCAATAAACCTATATTTTATATTTAACACTCAAGCATATATTTCTCGATGGTCGCTTTTCCAAAACAGTTAAGTTGGTGGCCTGGGAGTGGGGAATCTTTATAGTCACCAGCTTCACCTTTCATCGCAAATGCTAAGGGTGTATGCGTTATGTGGAAAATACGTTCAATATGTTATTGAATAAACATAAGTAAAAAGAGAAGGTGCAAAGACTTAAATTGTCACCTACTGTGATTATCTTCCTTTCCGATGATAATTGTTCCACCACCAAAGGGTGCTTGAGGGCTATGTAACAGTTCCAAAAACTTGAAAGACCATCTGAGAAGGTTAAGGGAGTCAGACGTTCCTTTCGCGGGTTTGTCATCCGTTATTAGGAACAGCAGTGGCTGTATGAAATTACAATACTGACGCCATAAAAAGTTCTAGAGCATTGTACAATGTCATAAAGAACTTGGTGAGGAAATGAAATTAAATAAATCGTCATTAGAGATCAGAAAGCTACCTACAATGCCGGGCAGCCACCTGTAAATTTTATCATTAAATGTGATATTTTAAGATGGTTAGAACATTTTGTGGGACTACACTTCACAGGGTTGCCAATGTTTAAAAGTAAAATTATCGTACCGGCCACTCAAAATTACAGATTTGGACTCAAAATTATCGTACATCATAAACCAAATGCTACAACAATAAATGTATCAGCATAACATTTATGAAAATGTAGTAGTATTGATGTTTATGGTATCCACTTACAAGACTGACGACCTCAATCAGTATTACAACTTTAGTACTTAAGTTTCTCGCACTATTCATCTGAAAGTTCATCTTCCTCAACTGTTGCAGCATTATACAAATGTGTTGTTGAGATAAACTTTAACATCTCGGTGGCTTGCAGATTTTCGGACCCACCACATTCTTTCATAAGCTGAGACGACAGAATAAGTCCATTTACTGTATCTAGCGCCAATCTGTTTGTAATCTTGGTTTTTATTAAACCTAGTTTGGAAAAACCTCTTTCACAAGAAGTGTTTTGTGGGGCAATGAAATCACTGATAATCCAACCTCCGCCAGTTCTTTGAAATCGGTATTTCCACCAAGATGATGTGTTTAGCAGCACTCCAGAAACTGCCAGGTTCAGGCATGTTCTTATTTCACATGGAATATCACGTACTCCGAGTTTTCTCCATTGATCATCAATTTTCTGAACAGCGCTTTGTTCATTGAGATTACCATGTCTGGGCACACTGGCAACAAGAGGATAGGGGTAGAAGGATATGAAATGGTTGCCTTAGAGGGGTGGATACAGGCCATGAGGGCAAAAGTGATGTCACTATTTGTAATTAATTTCATTTCGCTGGTGTGACAAACCAGTGAAAATGATATTTCGCCGGTATCGAAATAATCGTACGCCCCATAATTATCGTAGGGGTTGACAACCATAAGTACAAACATTCAAATTATCGTACGACCCATAATTATCCTAGGGGTTGACAACCATAAGTACAAACACTCAAATTATCGTATGCCCCCATAATTATCGTCCGGGGTGACAACCATGAGTACAAACACTCAAATTATCGTATGCCCCCATAATTATCGTACGGGTTGGCAACCCTGATACTTCACCATTTTTAAGCAGGCATAAGTACCTTACACTTAACCTGTACAAGGAAGAAGGTGACTGGGCCAGTTCTGATTCTGAGGAAATCCTTCCTCAATAAAGGCAATTTACCTTCGACCGCCTCAGAATTAGATTTACGGAACCTATTGCGCACTATACTAAAATTGGATCACTCTATATACACATATTATGTACGCATCTCTTATCAGTTAGAGATTAAAATTAGCTTTTCCAGGAAGAGCATTTGTTCGTAAACAGTAAACATTAATGCGTTCTTCTTCACCAGAACACGTTCCCTTGCAGCTGGAAAACATAATTATAATTGAAGTTTTGTAAATAATCTTCGAAAGTGTTTATTTGTTTGAATAATAACATGTAAGTACATCCCTTAACAATCAAAAGGCGATACCAATTAAAACTGATTGTTATAATGAAATCGAACTATTCTACATATATTTTACATTGGTGTTTTTCTTTTCCTTCGCTCCTAATTATTTCTTTTTTAAGTTAACAGCGTTTAACTAAATCTGACACGAATGAAATTATGCTCAAATGATCCCGGGTTCCATAGAGCTTAAAGTTACACGGCATTAGAGAAAACACACAGAAAAAAAACTTATGTTGATAACTCACCCTAACTGAGATTCGAATTCGCGACCTTTTGAATGTGACACAGACATGCACACCACAGAGGTAGGCTCCTAGTTGTTACTCAGCCTTAAACTATGTATTAAACCAATAATACTCGTATTTCAATTGTTTGGCAACCCAAAAGGAACAACTTTCTTACTAATTTTCAAAAAGCAGACATAATCTAAAACAGAGAAAGAAGTAAGGAAGGATTTGTTTATTAGCTCACGCTATTTTTCCTTCCAATTTAATTGCCTGCCAGTTCGTTGTATTCTACCTGATCTCCATAATACTAATAAAACGTTTTCACTTTATAGCTGAGGTACTTAAAAAATCTGATGTATCACATTAACATCACCTTATCTACCCATTTTTCAACCAAATATTACCGAAAGCTTATTTCTTCTATTCACTTCATGTTAATCCAAAGAACTATTTGAAGAAATGGTTTTATTAGATACTTCCTTGTGGTGCAAAGGGCTTAAAGGAATATAGTAGGCTAAAGCGCCAGTCATACATTAGGAATGGGTCACTATGTGATGACTCATATTTGGAGCCATCCAGTTTCTTGACTAATGGATATGAATGGTTTATTATTTCACAGTGCAAACACTGTGTGAGCAATGCTCAAATGCGTGTTTTCCTTATTTCGAATTAATTTTGTCACAATTTAATGTTAAAATGGCATGTAAAGTTTAATTTCTAAGAAAGATTTGGCACATTAAGTTGTGACTAGGTTCATTCAAATTGAAATATAAAAATCTGATGTGTTGCACACACATGACTTTCTCTACTTTTGTACTAACCATTCTTAGAAACTCTTATTTCTATATCTTCTTCGTGTTAGTTAAAATAAACATTTGTACAAATTATCTTATTGCGTATTTCCTTGTAGGTGCAAGGGGAATATTGGAATACAGTAGGCTTTGTGCGATAGTCAAATCTTTTAAAGCTTTGAGATTCCGTACTCTTTGCACACGTAACATAAAAAATGAATAACGATGACCCATTTCACGAAAGTTCTATGTTTTCCGAAAGTCACACACATAACAAGGAATATCTCCGAAATGGTTCACCCTACAAGAAAATTTATTGAGACATAAATTGTGTATTTTAGCAAGATCTACATTTTTTGTACAGTATGATTTGGTCTATCTCTTAACGGTTTACCAGTTATGCGAAAGTCGTCCAGAGTAAATACGACTAAAGGGGCTATAGCCAGAAAATTCATGATATACATTTCATTTGGCATAAAAATATCTCAAACATATGACATTTTAATCAAAATCGTTAGAGCCATTTTCAAGAAAATCAAAATTTTCGAAAAATTTTCCATGTAAAGGGTAGTTTAGCGTAGGGCTATTTTCTTCAAAATCTTCGTGTCGCATCCTTGAAAGACAT
This sequence comes from Tenodera sinensis, assembly GCA_030765045.1. Lineage (NCBI taxonomy): Eukaryota > Metazoa > Arthropoda > Insecta > Mantodea > Mantidae > Tenodera > Tenodera sinensis. The sequence continues at coordinate 110,492,523 of CM060969.1, forward strand.
TAAACTTAAATACCAACTTTGGTTTTTATCCGACTTTTCGTTTTTGAGCTATGCTGTCCACAGACTGACAGACTGACAGACACACAGACACACACACGGACCTTTTTCTAAAAATGCTTTTTTTGGATTCAGGGGGGGGGGGGGCTTCAAAACATATATTTCCGATGAAATCTCGACATCGAATTTTTGGGTGGAATACAATACTTCCCCTACTTACCAGTAGAGAAAGTAAAAATACAGTATTGTTCACTCAATATTTGCACGCCAGTGAAATAATAAACCATTTATATCTATTCTTCAAGAGGCTAGGTGTCTTCAGATATTCCAAATATTTGACACAATTGTTTTTCGGCGAAACAGTTCCTTGTTGACAATAATTGTATTAGACATATTTGTTGTGTTCATCATGTGGAATCCCTGATTAACGCATGGCCGAAGCAGCACCTTCCACCCGGCATGTGTTTAAAAGTAGCCATTAGTCCAATAAATTTGTGAATAAAATAAACAAATGAATCACTTGTACCACAGATATAAGTTGATCTGGAATCAACAAATCACACTTTTGTAGAAGTTTAATCAATAAATCACACCTTTTCAGAATAAATGTTCTCTGCGATACTCTGATATATGTATATCTTGGGGTAGTTATTGTTCACGGCGCTGTAAAAGTGTGAGACAGCAGACAGACGTCTGCAGATCTTTGCTCGCATGTTGAGGTTATTTGTTATACATATGTAAGAAAACTATTGCAAGTCAGCTTTCTGTAGTGGGAGTCCACGCCAGGCGCCTTCCACGATGCAATAGAAAGTCTGCAACAGCAAATGTTTCTCTAGTATTACAAAAAATCTGATGTGTTGCACTACATGACTTTCTCTACTCTTGTACTAACCATTCTTGTAAACTCTTATTCCTATATCTTCTTCGTGTTAGTTGAGATAAACATTTGTACAAATTATCTTATTGCTTATTTCCTTGTAGGTGCAAGGGGAATATTAAAATACACTAGGCTTAGTGCGATAGTCAAATCTTTTAAAGCTTTGAGATTCCGTTCTCTTTGTACACGTAACATATAAAGAAATGAACAAAGATGTTCCACTTCACGAAAGTTTTAAGTTTTCCGAAACTCACACATAACAAGGAATAAATATCTCTGAAATAGTTCACTCTAGAAGAAAATTTATTCAGACATAAATTGTGTATTTTAGCAAGATCTACATTTTTGTATAGTATGATTTGGCCTATCTCTAACGGTTTACCAGTTATGCAAAAGTCCTCCAGAGTAAATACGACTACAGGGGCTATAGCCAGAAAAAAATTCAAAATATAATTTCATTTGTCATAAAAATATCTCAAACATATGACATTTTAATCAAAATCGTTAGAGCTATTTTCAAGAAAATCGAAATTTTCGAAAAACTTTCAATGTAAAGGGTAGTTTAGGGTGGGGCTATTTTCTTCAAAATCTTCGTGTCGCATCCTTGAAAGACATTAAACTTAAATACCAACTTTGGTTTTTAACCTACTTTTCGTTTTTTAGTTATGCTGTCCACAGACTGAGACACACATACACTCACACGGACCTTTTTCTAAAAATGCTTTTTTTTAATTCAGGGGGTCTCAAAACAATGGAATTTTTGGTTGGAATACAATACTTCCCCTACTTACCAGTAGAGAAAGTAAAAACCATTTATTTTCGAATAAGAAGCTTATTTATGTGTACTGCAACTTTCCTTGGAGTGAGTGAGTGAGTGAGTGAGTGAGTGAGTGAGTGAGTGAGTGAGTGAGTGAGTGAGTGAGTGAGTGAGTGAGTGAGTGATTAGGGTTTAAGGGCCCGTCGACAGCTAGGTCATTAGAGCCCCACTTTCCTTGGATGTCTCTTCTTTCTTGATACACCTTAAGTTTTAACTTCATCGCTTACTTGTGTTAAACAGAGGAAATACTGCATTCTACTCATACGTTCGGTATCGTGGATTGCAATGGAACTTAAAAATTCACTTTTATTTTATCTGCTGCCTATTGAAAGCTAAGTATTGTACTCCAGTCAAAAATTTGATGTGGAGATTTCACCCGAAGTATACGTTTTGAGACCCCTGAACCCGGAAGCTTATGTAAATTGTAGTTTGGGGTAATGAATTTTCTTTAAAATTTTCCTCTCTTGAAAGATGCTGAACTTAAAATACCAATACATACGTACACACACACATGGGGATTTCCCACAAAATTCTTCTGTTCTTATTCAAGAAGTCTCAAAATGTGCTAATTACCAGAAACGTCTTTTTTTTTTGGGGGGGGGTACAAGATATGCTTCTACCGACTGTCATCGTCTAAAACAAAGCAGCTCCACAGCTCCAATAATTCCAATGTTTATAATTCGAAATTGTCACTAATTCGAAGAATTTTCTTGATTTTTGTATTCGAACTTCATTTTCCTTAATTCGAAGTTTTTGATCAGAAATGTCAGTCTAAAATAAATTTAAACGCGGAAATTTAACATGACAACTTCGTTCATGTGTTTCTGCAAACGAACTCAATGCTCCGAGGTTGTTTGCTTTGTCGGAATGCAGTTTGACTTCCCTAGCTGCCAGCCTTGAGCTTCTATACTTGCTCCCACATGCTCTTGTTTAAGACACGTGCTTTTTAGTTGTCGCTTGAGCTTACTACTGTTCAGCGTATTGCAAATCAGTGCCACTATGTCTCTTAGTAAACCGCGCGTCCAGTACTAGTCACTGTCACCCCAGAAGTTGGAAAGGGTTTGGAGAAAAAATTTGAAATCGGTAAAGCATACGGGATACCACCGAACACTTTGTCAACTTCCAAAATTGTAATTAGGCCTACAGTAGAGTAACTTACTGCAGTATAGTGCGATCACTGTAAGCCTAGAGTATACATTGTATTAGTTCGAGTTGTACCACTTTGCTGTATTATCCTTAATATAAAAATAAATAGATTTCCTTCTAATATACAGTTTTTGCACATTATAGCCTTAATAGGAACGGATAAATGTACCTGTATAGCTAAAATATGAATTTTAGACGTAAATTTTGTAATTCAAGTTTTTGTATTAAGTGAAACCTGGATAATTCGAACATTTAGGGGTCCTAATGACCAAGTTGTCGACGAGTCTTTAAACCCGACATTACTTGCTTTTCAGTCATCTGATGATTCAGATATATTTGAAATTCAGTTTAAGAAATCATTTCACCCACTCACTCACTCTAACGTTTATAATTCGAAATCGTTGTTAATTCGAACTTTTTTCTTGTCTCTTCACCTTCGAATTGTCCATCCAAGTACTAAATATGTGAGGGTCATGAAAACTGTGCTACTGTTTGCATCACTCACTATTAAACGTGGCAGCAATACGTTAAGGACGTATTGATTACTCTATTTTTCCTATGATTGTAACATATTTGCGTCCGGAGGATTGTTATTGTTTTGTATGTAGTTCAGTGTGTCGACCTTTTCATTAACAGTGTTATTGTAATGGAAAACTAGGTCGAGCCACGAAGAGCTCCCCGACCAGAGCATAGCCATCTGGACAGCCACTGCTGGGGGAAATGGATACGATTAGTCTATCCGCTTGGCACAGTGTGGGAACGTTTTGCATACATCAAATAGCTGGGCGGGAAAATGTGCAACGCAATTATCTCCAAAACGTCTTCTCGCATGCACATGAATAATGGCCAAGTTATTTTTGACCCACTGTTCGAGTAAATGCCTTTACACCGTTCCATACACGTGTTTCGTCTAACAACTCTTTGAGATTGTAGATGCGGATAAAATGTGGTGATTTTAATCTACTACTGCGTTACCAAACGGTTTCCTAACTTCTACTCATATAAGGGAAGGACAATTCTTACTTTCTCTACTACGTTTAATAAAGTAGAGAAAGTATTGTATTCCACCCACGAATTCGATGTCGAAATTTCACCGAAAATATGTTTTGAGGCCCCTGAATAAAAAAAGCACTTTTAGAAAAAGGTCCATGTGTGTATGTGTGTGTCTGTGTATATCAGTCTATGGACAGCATAACTCAAAAACGAAAAGTCGGTTAAAAACCAAAGTTGGTATTTAAGGTTCATGTCTTTCGAAAGTGCGACACAAAGATTTTCAAGAAAATTCCTCCACCCTAAACGATCCTTTGTGTGGAAAAAGTTTCGAAAATGTTGAGTTCCTTGAAAATGGCTTTAACGATTTTGATTAAAATGACATATGTTTAAGATATTTTTAGGACAAATGAAATGTATCTTTTGACTTTTCTGGTTATAGCCTATGTAGTCCTGTTTACTCTGGATGACTTTTGAATAACTCGTAAACCGTAAGAGATAAACAAAATCGATGAACAAAATCAGATGGGGAAGAAAAGGTACTTGCATAGAGGTTAATTAGGAAGTGTGTGACTAAAGTTTAAACTCATTTTTCTCAATGTACTTCAGAATGTGTGCACTAAAATGTCACTTTGATATTGGTTATAATATTTTTTAAAAAATAATTAATATAATTATGCGCTGCTTCTATGGCATGTTTACACTTTGTGTATTAAATTTTTTTAAGAAAAGTGTTCATTATATGAAAATTTCCAACCTTTAATTTGTTATAAAGGTAATAAGAGATATAATTTTAAAATATCAACTCTATAGTTCACCTGTTGGAGGGGATAGATTTTGATTACACCCAATAAAATTGATATAAATTAATTAATATATCAAGAATGTGATTAGATATTGGAGTGAAATTTGGTACACACATTCCTTTAGTTGCTGGAAATGCCTGTGCAAAAAATTAAGCCTTTAACATCAGTACCTTAGAACCACGGGCGTCGGCAGACTTTTTTTTCCAGAGGAGGGCCGCATGTTGGAAGTTTTCAATCAAACAATATTAATTCAATATGCCGTTGTAACAATTTATAGTACTTGTTGCGGATAACCGAATTAATTTGTGGTAAACAAAGTCATCTTTACATCGAAAGCGAAACAATAGTCTAATACCAGTAATTGACTGCACATTAAATGCATTAATTTCCAATTGCCCCTCTTCGCGACGCCCGTGCTTGGAACATAGATGGGGAGAATTGACTCAATGTGTCACTACCCCTACATCGTAGTTTTAACCTCGTCCACTGCCTCACAATGATTAGCTACCAGGTCACGCCTCCCGCTATTGTCAGTCTACCTCAGAAAACCTGTCAGTTCTACTAATTGTAAGTGAATGGAGAGGGTAAATACTCGATTGCAATCCTGTCACCCCTCTTCTCCATGTGTGTCTTAGGAATTCACCTTTTTTCACTTCGGCGTACCCTTAACATTTGATTGCAATCTGCATCAGAAGATCCCACTTAGTGAAAGATATGAAGTCAGTTTGAACCTTGAAGCCAGACCTATAGAGGTTTTGTTGCGTTATGTTTCGAAACAAGTGACTTGTGGGTTGTGAATTAATGGAACGATCTAACGCACGGTTCACTTCCGTAGCATTCTACTTCTCTATCTTCTGCAAGAACTGTGCTACTCTATTTTCTGACTTGTGTTGGACAAGATGTGGGAGCAAACGTCGCTAAATCACTGCGTGTTCTAGGAAGAGGCGTAGGCCTCAGTTGCAGCAGATTAAATCAACAGGACATGTTATGGAGACAAACTCAGGACTCGGGTGGATATTGCGTTGCAAATACGCAAAATATCTCGAATTATCTAAGGGTAATCTGAGGATGCCTCGCTATTTTTAGTAGTCTAGTCACGTAGTGTTATGCTTCACTCAGCTGTTGAGGAAGCTTGCAGCCAGTTAAACAGAGCCGGCCCCTTGTTACCCTGCCCTTGACAACCCACAAGGTTTTGTGATGTAACGCGGCTTGCGTCCGGGGCAATGGAACTTGCACTGCAATACACTCGTACCTTCATCTTGCGTTGTGCGCAGAGAGTTTGCATAGCACTGTGTGGTCCAGCGGCCTACTTGACGTCCTTATTTCAGATACATTCCTAGCAGCTTCTACCAAAAGTTTAACCCTCCGTTAGTCACGCTGGGCTAGTAGGCCCTCGGCATATTATTGTGCTTATATGCTTGCATTTAATTTTTTAATTAAAGCGTTATCTTGCTAGATTGATCAAACATAAACAAAACATAGTATGAGTATACTATACATTATCATTTATATACTACATGGAAACAATTAATTGCGATATTCAAGTACGCAACTTGTAGTTTGAAATGTACTGTCAATTATAATAGTCATAGTAGTAGTAGTAATAATAATAAGAAGAACAACAATTAATACTAAGAATTAATAACAATTAATAACAATAATATATTTGACAAGCATGTGATGATAGCTACAAAATAAATGTTATTATGATATAGGTTACTTTCATCCTCTTCTTTATGATCAGTTTTTTAATCTACAGATCTCATTTTAGTTTATCTTCAGAACTGAAATCATCTGATTCATACAAATTGTCATACACGTATAAGGCTTCAACATCACAAGGTAGATGATGCACTTCTTCCAAGTCCTTGGGATTCTGTAGATCATATTCCTGTTTGTGAGGAATAGCAACATAATACTTGCAATGACAAAGCAATATTGCACAGTTAACAAGGAAAAGACATGTAATGACAGTAGATGTACAGTTTGATTGATTTCTGCGACACATAATCGATTAGTCATTCTTGGAACTAAAGAAATAAGCAGATAAGGTTGTCGCTCCACCAAACAGTCAAGTAAGGTGTACTAGTCAGGCGGTTGCATAGGTGCGTTCGTTCGAACTACACAGATCTATTGTGGCTACCACCCCCTAGGCGGCGGGGATGAAATGAGGGAGCCGAAGGTGCCACACAGGGTCGCAGCTAGACAGGCCACAGAGACGCGTGGAAGTTCCTAACAAGTGTTGAGATCTCTTCAACCCGCCGCCAGGCCCCACCAAGCAGCCAGCACACCACGGTTCCGGTGTCGCATTAAGCGTCCCCCCCCCCCCACCCGCCGACGGAGGACAAAGCCGGCCAAAAGCCACCTAGCGCCAAGAACAGCAGTTACCATGCTCAATTATCCGTGCCATCTGCCCGGCACTGCCAACACTACACTCTGAAAATACACCTGAAAGATGATAAGGAAATGGAATGAAGGGAAATAATGGAAAGGAAACCGTGGTAAGAAATAATGCACCCCATGAAAATTTATAATTTTGTTGTTTAACGACGCTGTCAATTGCCAGGATCACATCAGCGTCACCGGTGTGCCGGAATTTCGTCCCGGAGGAGTTCTTTTACATGCCAGTAAATCTATTGACATGGAGCTGTCGTTTTTAAGCATACTTAAAAACCATCGGCCTGGCCCGGATTTGAATCTGCGACTAACCAACTGAGCCACCCAGACCGACAATGAACCCCAGCATTCGCCTAAGTGATATGCGGAAGCCACAGAAAAACCCATGTCAGAGTGCGCGACCACAGGGATCGAACCCGCGACCACAGGGATCGAACCCGCGACTACAGGGATTGAACCCGCGACCTCCCGAATGCGGGCCACAGAGGTTACCGCCTAGGCCATCTCCCTCGGTGTCGTTCGAAAACTATAACGTTTAAATAAATGTAGGGGTCTCCCAGGCCCTTAGGCGAACAACGGAGGAAGGAAAGCCAATGATATTTTGAAATTTTCTCTTCGAAGAACACATTACATTATACATTATTATAAATTCATAACATATTGCTTCAAACAAATATTGCACATGATTTTATACTTTATTGGGCCTCCTTTGACTTTCAAACACAGTAAATTTACTCTTTTGGGACACTCTTTACAAAGATTCCTACACTCTTGCACGGCAATGTTATTCCAAAACTCGGGTAGTACCCCTTTAAGTTCTCGGCGGTTTTTCGGCCTGCGGGCAGCTCCTTTACGTTCCGATCTCATATGGATATAACTACCATAGTTCTGTCTTCCCAGGGCGATGCAACCCTTGGCCTACCACTTCGCTCCAGGCCTGAAAATTTGCCGCTTTTCCTATATTATTTTTATTGTCTGTGCCACACACGTTTTGGTTATCCTTAGTTGAAATGCAATACCTCTGTATAAATTGCTATATATATATACGGAACCTATAGCTAGCCATTTAATATCCTTCTTCACATTTTGACTTAATTTCTTTTCATACCAGAACAAAATGGAAGCTACAAGGCCACTGAATGCCATGGCAGTGGTAGGATTTGCAGATAAACAATACACTATAAACAGACACCGCTCCGACTTCGCTGGTTCATTCATCTTAGGATTAAATCCATTACCAAATAGTTCTAATTTGAACTCTTTTTACCAATTTATTTTAAAGTTATCAACATCATGTCAATGTATATGATAACAATGCCACATTTATAAATATTCCCCACATATATAGCTTTCCCTTCAGAGAAAAATGAAATTGACATCCCATATATTTTCAGGGTCACATCTCCAAAAACATTTTGAAATGAGATCATAACTCCTTAAAATAATGACATCTACGTAATTATTTTTAAATGTAAATGACTCTCTCCCTCCCTCCCCCCCCCCCCTCTCTCTCTCTCTCTCTCTCTCTCTCTCTCAAGACAGCTGGACAAAGTAGTTTAGGGACAGTTTATTTCGGTGAAATATGCAGATGTCCTTAAACTTTTGGTAGGAGCTGTCCACATCTTGCGTTGTGCGCATAGAGTTTGCATGGCACTCTATGCAGTCGAGCCATGTTCACTAGCGGCTTACTTGACGTTGTTATTTCAGATATATTCCTAGAACCTTAGTGTGGTATTTTGTTTCCCTGTAAAAAGCTAGATGTCACATCCTTGTTTATCAACACTACTCTTTCACTATGAACCTATTAATAATAAAGTTGAACCTCACGCATATGTTATTCACTTCTAAGATTTTCTAAGATACATACTATAGTTTATGCACTGAAATTAGTTTATTAATATTTAGTTCAATTATACACTATCCAGTTTGTCTCCATTAATATCACATTTCTCTGCTCCCCATGTACAGAATATATAATTTATAACTCCGACCTTCCAGACTTTAACTTTTTTCGGTGGGTTTCCCGAGTCACTCAGGCGAAGATGGGAAGGATTGTTGCCTTACATCCCCCGAATCACTCCCTTTCATTTCATTCTCTCTCTGTCTGGTCTTTCCAGGTTGTAAGAGCCAGCGGACGCTGCGGTGGAGCTCGCGCTTTGGAAATACGGTGTTCGACTGAGGATAGGCGCTGTGGTTGACTGGTCACCGGCCAGCGGGACTGATTGATCAGCCGGACCTGGCCGATGGTGTGCTCTCTGTGGCGACCTGGAACTCGGGCTGAAGAACTGCTTGCGCCCGTTAGGGACCCATCGTAGTAGTTCTGCCTGTGATGCGTTCTGGTCGCCTGTAGGGTACTTTCATATCATCCTTCCTCCCGGAATTTGACGCACAATAAGCCATCGGCTGACGTAACTGACAAGGCAAGACATTTATAACCAAGCCGGACGGCTCAGGCGGTAGCGCATTAGGCCCGAATTCGGGAGGTCGTGGGTTCAATTCCTGTGGTTGACTTTTTTGATCCATTGCTTTTTTCGACGTTTCCCCGCGTTGCTAGACGAATACTGGGATGGTTCATTACATCCTCGAATTTTCTCTATCTGCGCGTCACCTCTCTTCTCATTTCACTTCACCCTGCATCCACTCGGTTCTTCCAGCCTTGACGCGGTTACACGTGTCTCGGGCGCTACATGATAAGGAAAAAGGATCCTTTCTGTAAACCTGAGTTTCCCGGTGGTGCGATCTCCAGCTTCCGAGCCTCATAGGGGGATGTGAGCGCCTCTAGCGGGCAAAGGTGTCAATTGTAGTGCATGCCATCCGGGACTGTTAGGTACCCTAGCCTCTGATATGTAGGGACTCCTGCATCGGCCACCCTTCTACTCCTCTCACCTCACTTCTCAGTCCTGGGGCGATTCCTTGTGGTACAAAGGTACAAAAGGCCGCATGGCCGTGGTGCCGAAGTTCTTGGCCGTAGTACTTACTTTACTTTACTCACTTATACATTATGTTTTTGCTATATTAGGATATATTTCTGTATACTGTGACAAAACAACAAAAAAGGTCGATTACTTTTCTATCACTTTACTGTCTTCTAAAATTTTACCACAAACACACACTTTTCTTGTCGTCGTTAACACAGTCAACAGTCTTCCGGGCGATTACAACTGTTCTTCTCATAACCTTTCCCAGTCCTTTTAGTGTCTTGCTTCACTTCCTCTTTCTCTCATACCCTAATTACGACGTTACAATCACTCGCGACGCTCGTGGAATCTTCTTACCACGCACCGACGTATTTTTCACGACGACATACACAAGTACAGCTACCTGACATACTCACCGACTCGTGTCTAACTGTAACTCTCAAACTAAACTCACTCTGTAGCTGCCTCGTGTCCTTATATATGGCGGATGAAGTCACACCGATTTTTCTCAAGGTCCACACACAGATACGCACCGGAAATGACTCAGCTAGAAGTCTCGAGAAGGCACTAGAAAGGTCCCTTTTGTTCCTGCCACTTCTGTTGTTGCAGTTACGTACACACAAGTAGTTGCGTGAGGCAGCCTGACCTTGAACGCCTTTTTTGTCCTCGCGGGCTGGCATGTGTTGTGAAGCAGCCCGGCCCCATCCGTCCATTGATGTGCGCCAGTCCGGCGTCGCAATACCTACTGTATACTTGCTGTCTCAACACAATACAGTGGGCATGACCAGTGGACATGACCAGTGAGGCACTTATATATTCTAGGAACGCATTACTGCTGCGCACTTGTTAACAATAGGTCGGCAAGGTTATTCTTCCCTAGGTTGTATCTGATGATACCGATGATGACGATGATGAAGAATTAGGCCTAAATATTGAAAGGCTCCCCTATGTGCATGAGGCAATTCAAGCTCTAGAAATTACACAACGATTTTTATCAGCACAAATCCTAAATGATTTCTGCGGTAAGTGCATGTCATCTATTAGTGTACGACTGTGTGAAACAAAGAGGCACAGAAAAATTGCCTGTTATAAGTTCATGCAAAACACCACTAATAACTTTTTTTACTTCGAATTGTGAATAAAAATATGTTATGCATGTACTTGTAAGCACATCTAATTACAGTGAATCGCGTTTATAATTTGTGTGATTGTTTCATATATTGCTTTCGTATGTTAGATAATGTTGAAAAGTACTCTAATAAGGTAGTTTCGGTTTCATAATAAAAGCATTATTTTAGCCATTTCCCTTGGAAAACATATAAATCAGCAAACAGCAATTTTAAAACTATACTTAATTTTACAATTTAAATTACTCTAAATGCGTGAATAAATGTTTCTTAAAGTTTTATTTATAAAATGTTAGCTCAGGGCATGTAGTAAGTCGCCTAAATTATATACCTTTAAGAGGTTTCCATATAAACTGTCCCTAGTGATGCCTCTGTTTAAAAATATTGAAATAGTTAACAATTGCTTTTGACTCATGTTCAATGGTTCTCCTGAAAGTTGTACATGTTCGTAGACTTCTTATACCTATCTACATTTGTATGTATATATCTAGTTATCAAATTTGAAATCAGCCGGAATGTTCTTAGTATAAATGTAAATAAATATAAGTTACAAGACTCGGTGACGGGTGCTATATGAGTATATTTAGCTAATAACCCAATGTCCAGATATGTTTTATTTACGGTCTGTTAAATATAAAGGAGGGGATAGGCAGTTGGAAACGCAAAACATAAGAAAGACGTAAAAGCAACACCAAAACACCGACATGTAAATAAACAAATAACATCGAAACTGAAAAATTCAATGCCATAGCTGGATTTAAAACACAGACCTTACCGTGAGGAATTCTACCTCTCAAACATTGCCCATATACGGCTGGTGTGTGCAGTAAGTTTGTTGGCATAAATAATAAAGAAATAACATTTTAATCGACTACTAAAGTTGCTCGAACTTCTGTAGAAGTTATGCATCGCCTAGTTATTTAATGTTGTTTTCTAGTGCCTTGCATCTGGCAATGAAGCCATTAGCATTATTTAATGTTGGAATCTTAGAAATAGTTCAATCTCTGATGCACGGCGTGTTCCGCGAATGTTACAGGGATGTTTATTAGGACGTGTACTGCCTGTTTAACATAAGCGCCTCTCTAATCTTGGAAACATTATGTGGGTGGCTGACGTCCGTTGTTGATAGAGCTGGCAAGTTGGTGTTGCATTCCTCCAGACTTCCTCGTGGATGAGAAATATCTCGGTGTACTCTCCATTTGTTTACAATGCCGCCATTGTTCATGGTCACCCGACAATATTGCACAGCATGAAGCTATAAACATTACCGTTGACTGTAGGTATGGTGAAGTACTGCTGTGCATCAGGTAACAGCTGATGTATTACTACTGGTAAACAACTCTTAACTAAGAAACGCTACTGGGCCACGACACGAGTACACTTGGAGAAGGGCGCCACTGTTTTGTTGACAATGCATCAGAGGAGAGCAGAGTGGCAAATGACCTTGCCAGGCTCTGCGTGTGGCTAGCGAAAAAGACAGGCTACGGCGCAAACTGCACTGACGTAATTCTTCTAATCTAATCATGGCCGAATGAAGTAAAACCACAATCGTCTAATACATTCATATTATTCTAAGAAACCAAAAAATTGTTCGTTAAATTAACACAAAAGATAGTTTTATCATGATGATATACAACATACACACTTGAAGCTATTAAACAGTGAAGCAATATAATACACAAATAACACATGTACGGAGTAAAACGTCACTACAATAAAATTTAGTTACACTCAATACATCACCAACGATCGTTTCGACACACCTTTATGCCATTACCAAGGCAAACTAACCTTCGCCACCCATCCAAGCTACGAAACCGTTCCGTTTAACGCGGGCGAGCGTTATCGTGGAACAGAAAAACTGTTTTGCTCAACTTTCCCCTCCTTTTGTTTTGAATCGCCCTTTTGAGTTTCCTCTGCACCTCACAATAGCGAACAGTTGTCATCATGGTCGCATGGAGCAGGTATTCGATCAACAATACTCCCTTCGAGCCCAGAATATCGTTGCCATGACCTTGCGAGCCGATGCAACAACTTTTGCCTTTTTTGTTGTTGGCTCATCCTTTCATTTCCTTTTGTTTCCCAACCTTCAATGAACTATTGACGCAACGAGAAACCATATAACGTTTTTACCGTACACACTGCACAACTTGCGAGGAATTTCCGTTGCACGTTTATTTTTTGACATCAAAAACAGATTACAACGCGAACTTCGTAATCGGTGGTAGAAGCGAGTGGAGTCTCCATCCTTATTGCCATTTTAAAGTTCAAGGGGTAAAGGTAAGTGCCTAGAAATTTTACAGTGTTGCCAGTACACTCAGCTCAAGGTTCACTGTGACTCCTGGACTTTTCCCGTCTACCGCGCGGATTTAAAAAGTAGTGTAACTTACTTTTGAGACAGCCCTCGTATTTGTCTCTTGGTAATCACATGTGTCATGCTAGCAGGATGCGTCCAGGTTTGACATTAGTCACCCTGCCAAAACTACTCATCCAATTTTATAATTAAAATTACCTATTCTTTCTGATGCAAATAAGATGTAAAGTAGCTTCTAATTAAATTAATAGATTACATAAGACTATATTTACTAGAGTTATGAACACATTGGAGTTGTAAAAAACCTAACTGCAAAAAAGGGCCTGAATTTTGGATGAAGTTGCCACGGAAATAGTTTTTACCCCACTGGCAGGCATCTATCATCTATCACCATTGAACGCGCAGATGCCTTAATACGGCTCTGCAAAAATGACTTCCGGTGGGGTTTTTTAGTGAGTAGGCTGCCCTGGTTCGAAGCCATGGTAGGAGTTTTACACTCGCAAGCTTGCCTGTGGTAAGGGCGTAAGTGCCTTTTCCCCCACCACAAAAAAAAAAATACCCCACGGAAAGTGCGCATACTGTCAGACAAATACAATGCTTCGAATATTTGATTTCAAGCACTATATATAAATGGTCACAATAGAGCAAAGCAAAACACAATCGAATCTCCTTAAAATGGTAGTATACCCGTATGATCCCAATTAAAATATTTTAGTACCCTCATTCAAGAAAGTTTATTTTTTTATTTTAGTTTTATTTATTTTTTGCATGTTGTAATCATGTTTCATAATCAGGGTATAATTGTATAAAACGATATTTTATAATCAGCAACAAAGAAGCTCATTTTTACCGATGTTTGCAGGTTAGGTATATTTTCCAAAGAGGTTAATTTCGTGGAGATTGGGGAATCTTCATATTCACCAGCTTCGCTTGTTTCTTTTTCACCTAATCTTAAGAATTTATTTACTCTGCGAAAACAGGTAATATTTAAGTTACTACATAACTAAGGGGCAAAAAAAAAAGTGCACAGATTTAAAGTTTCACTTACTGTAATCACTAAAACCTTACTCGACCATTCTGACTGAGGATTCTCCCATCATCAAAGGGTACTTGCAGGCTATACGACATTTCCAGAACTTGGAAGATTTTCTGGGGAGGTTAAGGAAGGCAGACCTCCGCCGAAGTTTCACATCCTTTTGCATGAATATCAGGGTGACTTTTCATCCAGTATTGGGAATGACCTACGAAATGACAATTTATTATGAGGGGTAAAGAGGAGAATTCACCATAATAATTGTTTATGATACAAGGGTTAAAAGCTAGATTTCATTTTGTGAGTAGGTGAAAACAAGATCGCAGACCGAGTTGAGGAAACCTTTAAACAAAATAAAATACTTTTAATCCATGCATCATACAATATTTTTAGACAATGCTGAATATTTATAGAAATATTATAGATTATACCTATATAAATATATAGTATTGTTTTACCTTGTTCATGATCATGATGGTCGTTGGGCTGTGATGCTCAGTTGTTACCTTGCTTAGCATCAGTGTTGACAACATGACTTTTTACTGAACCACAATATTCTACTTAAGGGAGGCAGTAGAAACAATAAAACGATGAAAATAATGCATCAAAAATTTAATTAATGAATAGATTACAAGTTTTTTCTGAATTTATTTAGCTTTTGAGGAAACTGAAATGTTTATTGTACAATTACTACAGCTTGAAATGGTTATACCTTGGGCGGAGGAAGTAGGAATTGAATTATTGGTTACATGATTCACGATAGGGCCATTGTTTGGATTTTAAACAGTTAACAATGTAGAGAGAAGTCCATATTCACATACAAATGACTCACCATTTTATACAAGCATTGTATAACTGAGATTCGTGGCCTACTAGAATGAGGCCATGGTCAAATTCTGTAAGAAACTAAAGTTGGCATTACCAGAGTGTTAAAAGCTTTTGAGCACTGGGGGGAAGAATGTGATACTTTTAATACTGTGCTAAACTTCTAAAAGACCAACTTTCACTATCAAAAAAATATTGTAGATAATTTTAAAGTCAGGGGAAAGACAAATGAAATTAACTAAATAGCAATTCAAATTAAAAGAAAAAATAACTATCTGTGCAACTCAAGTAAGCCAGTTATAATTTTATAAAACTCGGAAACTGTCTAAAACATTTTAGATAATTTTACAATTAGGGGGAAGACAAATGAAACCAACTAAAGCGTCATTCAAATTAAAAAATAAATAACTACCTGTGCAACTCAAATAAGCCAGCTATAGTTTTATAAAATTCAGAGACTAATCTGGAACAAAGTAATTTGAATAGCACTTGAAGAACTATTTTACCATAAGCAAGCACAGAAGAAAATGTTATCGTTAGCAACAGACAAGATTGTACCGTCAGTCTCGGAGCCGTTACACTTTTTCTGTAATATGAAGCATAGCATGGTATAAGATCAAGGCCTTAAGCAGGCAGTCAAGGGCAGGCCTGAGTTGGCATGTACGAGTTGGCAATAAAGCCAGGCATTAGCTTGTTAGCTGACATACACACAGCACGTGAATACCCCTGATTTGCAGTCTCCTACATGACTAGTGCAGATATAGACTCGTTTCCAGGACAACAACTTCAGAAGCGGAAAAATACCGTACACGTGTTCCTGATTACGGCGGTGAAGAATTCTCTAACATTCAATATTTACCTTTTCCTATTGTAAAGCAATCTGTTTCTTTTTAAAATAGCCTCGTTTCCTCCTCTTTATTTTCGATGTGAACAAGGAAAAGTAAGCTGTCTTAAAGTCTTCCGGGATGAACGCTCAGTTATTGACTGGACGATATGGAATTTGAATCTAATTATTGGCAGGGAATTTTGCGGTAATCTTTTTGCGTACCCAGAAGCTTATGCTTTTCATGCATGGTTACTCGGACGAATGTCAACAATGATATAGTTTGTATGTGTGAAATGATATTATACAGATGAATAATAATGAAGCTCTAATGTGTCATACTCTAACCCTATACAACTTTACACAATCTCTCATATATTGCAGCATGTATATAAAAATGATTATTTTATTGTCACATTACTCACCATAAATTTTAGGCTAGAAATAATTCCGGACTGAGCAACATGGCATTGGTTGCTCGCATGAAACAGGAAACAAAAGACAACCGTTCGCATGTCCTGAGTTAGCTTTTGTTATTCATATGCGAGAAGAAAGAAGAATTGCTTAAGAAGTTTTACGTATACCATTTGATAGTTCAACCTCAACCTGCGAGAACTTAATGCAGCAACGAATGTTTTTGTTTCTTTTTGTAGTGTTTAAGCCCGCTTTTACTACTACGGCACCGCAGGCGGTGACACTGATGATACATGGAATGAAGATGGAGTACCGGTGGAATGAGATATTGGGGGAAACCGGAGAACCCGGAGAAAACCCGCTCCATCGTCGCTTCGTTCACCACGAATACCACATGCGGTTGCCTGGGATCGAACCCGGACCGCTTTGATGAGAAACGAATATCTTGAAAACACTAATGCATATTTCAATGAACTATATTTTCCCTGCAATAAATGGAGTTTACAACTTACACAAAATATCTACAAAATTCATTCAAAAGACTTCACCTGTAAATCATAGAACATTCAAGATATATTTTAATAACCATGCAAATTTCCCAAACTCTTGGTTGAAAATTCTTAGGACCATTTTTGATCAAATAAAAAAAAACAACGAAAACGTTTTTCTTTCGGCGAGTTTTCTGGGAAAATTTCGCCTGACATGCTTAAATAATTCTGACTCAAGTATATTCATCCGATTTTTCGTTTTTGAGTTAAAATGTACACAAATACACGGAACTCAAAGCGTATTTCCTATAAAATCTCGATATCTAATTTTTGGGTGGCATACAATATTTCCTCTGCCTACTCTAGGTAAATGACAGAGAAATAAAAATAGTATAATTCATTAAATATTCATGAGATTTTTATGAAATAGAATAACTTATTAGAAGACACTTTTAATACGCCGTACTTATTCGACCAATTAAAGGGGAGAAAGCGTTGCATTTGAGCTGTCGTATTTGGAAAAACGACGTCATGGGCAAGTGTGTGTCACGTAGCAAAAGTGTGCTAACATATAGGAAACCAAAGAAAAGAAAGGAAATCGCTACTCCACGCCGTGTGACAAGGAAGAAAAACTAGTTTTAGTTAACTGTAATCAGGATAGAAGGGAAGATGCAATCTAAACTAAAGTTAAGAAGGAATGGTTGAGTGTGGAAATGAAATGGATAATAAAGGGTTAAGGAGAAACTGAATTATTGTGGTGGAGTAAATGGTTAAGAAACCTGAGAAAGAAAAAGGGGGTAAAGAATAAGATTAGAATAAACTGAGGGTTTAAAAATAATAACTAATTTTAGGGAAAAGGAAAACGTAAAGTGATTAGTGGGGAAAAGTGGTACAAAAGACAAAAAGTAATAATAAAAGACTAATTGGAAAAAGTTATAAACATTAGCACAAGAAATAAACACGGCACACCTAAAATGTAAACGTATATAAGGTATTCTTAAGGTTTGTGCAATAATAGAAGTGCCGGGGCCCAAGTTCAAGGGTAGCCCAAGATATTAATGCTTTAGTATTCAATAAATTGAACTCAAGTCAACTGAGCTGTCATATAATATGAATTGAATTAAAATTTCTAAGTTACAAACACAGCTCCATAGTAATTGATTTAGCAGTGTCTGAATTAGTATGTAGCCAAATTAATATGTAAAGCTGAAAGTGCTTGGATAGTAACATGGTTAATACTGAACTTAATAAATAACAGTTTATAAAACATGTACTAGTTAACTTATTTACAGCTGCTAACAAAGAAAGTAAATTTCTTTAAGAGTTCATCACAGGGAAACTCGTTTACTTAATAACCCCTGCATCCCAAACTTCAAAGAATAAACCCTTGAGCAAAACGAGCGAGATGGCTCCGCGGTAGCGTGTGAGGCTCACATTCGGGAGGTCGTAGGTTCGGTTCCCTTAACCGACCTTCCTGATCCATGGTTTCCCCGAGTCGCCAAGTGAATGCCGGGAAGGATAAGTACATCCCCCGAGTTTCCTGCCCTTCCATTTCTTTTCATTAATAGTTTCATTCATCCTTCTTCCTCCTGGTTCTTTCAGTGTCGCAAATGTCAGCGAAGGCTTTAGGTACAGCTTGGAAGGAATGAGTTGGCCTCGGAAGACCTAAAGACTTAGACGTGTCGTCAAACTTGGGAAACCTTAGGGACCTCTGTCAATGTCTGTGCTGGATCTGGCCGCCCGGTGTCTCCCCTCTCCTCACGCTTCCTCTCGGGGGTGCCCCCTTGGAAGCACAGGCACAATAGGCCTGGCTTTGGCGCCGAACCCCATTCCTAGCTCTCCTATTCCGATTCCTAACTCTTGGCTGATGTTAGACCTAGATTACAAACAGAATTGTAGCCAAGAGGTATTCTTAATTTTATTGCAGGTCTTTCTTTCTCTACTACTTAGCTACAGTAAGTAGAGGAAGTATTGTATCCCACCCAAACATTCAATACCGAAGTTTTATGTTTTAAGGCTCCTTGATCCCTTCCCTAAATAGAAAGACGTCCTGAAAGCCTGTATAGATGTATGTGAGCAGCATAATTAAAATCCGAACATTCGGTTGATATTTAAGTTCAATTTATGTAGTGAAGCAACTGCAAGATTCCCAAGAAAATGCCCCCATCCCAAACCACCCTTTACATTGGAACATTTTTGCTATTTTTAATTCTTAAAAATGATTAAAACAATTTTGATTAAAATATTGCACGACGAGTAACATGTGTATCTTGAATTTTCTCCGAATAGCTCGTACAATTTATGTCGAGTACTTTTGTGTGATGTTAACCTTTGCCAATATATTTTGTCGTTCTGGGTGACTCAGTTGGTTAGACGCTAGCCTAGTGATCCCAAGGTCGCGGGTTCGAATCCGGCTCACACCGAAGGTTTTTAAGTACGCATAAAAACGACAGCCCCATGTCAGTAGATTTACTGGTATGTAAGAGACCTCCTGCGGGATGAAATTCCGGCACACCGGTGATGCTGATGTGATCCTGGCAATTGACAGAGTTGTTAAACAAAATAATTTTTAACCAATATTATTAGTTTGAATTTTGATATACTTTCGCTTTTTTCAAAGGGTAAATCCAGTGCGTTTATTTTGTCATGCTCACACACACACACACACACACACACACACACACACACACACACACACACACACACACAAACAAACACACACACACACACACACAGTCTCGAAGCCATCACTTAGGAATTCACTTTATAAAAATCGGACTGTCTCTTTAGCCTGCTATATTCTTATACCTACCGCTAAATGAGTAAATGTGTAATAAAAGTTTATCTCATTTTACAAGTAGATCGAAGAATAAGCCATTTGTGGAAGAGTTAGTAGAGAAAGCCATGTGAATCCAACACAACAGTTGTTTTTCCCCGCTTAGGATCCTTATAGAATTAGAATACGATGCTTGCTACAATCGACTTCGTATAACTTAGTGTTTGTTATAAAAACGAATCCTCTCTTTACTATCGCAATCATTTATTCAGTGCTATTGTAAAATATAGTAGCAAATCAGGGATAATTTATTTGCAGTAAATGTAGGGAGTAAGAAGATTACAGAATTTACAAAGCGCAGCAGTGCTTGAGAAAGTTACCACGTTAATAATAATGTAATAATATTAGTATTTTAAAGTACCTGTTTTTATCAGCTTGTATCTTTCCTCAGCTTTGTTTAATCGGGGAAAATAATCGCGTGGAAACAAAAGAACGGTAAGGGAGGCTGATTGTAGTTGGCGCCGGAAAAGCTGAAGATCGTGTCTCGCTGCAAGACAGCCTTGGTACAGTCAATTCTTTCATTAGACATGCTTATTACATCTCGTTGTTCATTACTAGCACTGTAAAATAAAAAACGTAACCTCTAATGTCAAGTTTAGATGACGAATGCTTCAAAGAGAAAAACGTTTTCTCCGAATCGACCGTTACGTTGTCATTCTCTCTAATAGTTTACATTTCTACGGAATGTGTAGTTGATTAGCATAGTTGAAGTAATGAAGAAACATTTGCCATAATTTTAAAGAAACAAGATAGTTGGTCACTTTAAACAATTTTATACTTTTAAGAAAATGGAAATCAAAAACTCTAGTTTCCTTCAGATTGCTTTGACATTTAACATATATTCACTACAAAGCACCCAGTGCACACCGCATTTTAGGGCGATATGTCAAACGACTGTTAAGATATTACTTTTTTATTCACAATTAAATCACTTTTTGATCCTTGAAACCTACAGTTTATTATATCGGCTCCAAAATAGTAATTTTATCGTACTGTACACTAACTGCACTTGTGTAGGGATTCCTTAATTTTAAGTAATTTACTCGTTCCGTGTGAATTATGCAAAATAATTTCAACTGAACTATTTAGTATCTTAGCCAGCGCACAACATTTTTGAAATTCCTAATCCCTGATCTCTCCAAATTGTTCAGCTAATAAGATATAAAGTGTGTTCAAAGTAGCACTTTGAATAGTTTTAAAAAGCTGAAAAATTTTGAGGAAATTAAAGTTTAAAAGTTATATTCGGTGCTTCAGCTAAATTGTGTAGTAGCAAATTAAAATAATTGATATTAAGAAAGTAATTGTTTAGCAGAAATCACAAACTGTAAGTACAAACAAATAAAAATAAAATGTACATATTTTTTTGTTCCTTTTCCCCCAAATTTCAGAAATTTGAACTGAAGTGCTAATAACGAGCAATAACTTGGAAATGGTGAATTCCACAAGGAAAATTAATACAGAATAAAATGTGTATTTTAACGAGATCTATATTTTTGTATAGGAAGATTTGATCTATCTCTTACGGTTTACCAGTTATGCAAAAGTCATTCATCCAGAGTAAACAGGACTACATGGGCTATAGCCAGATGATTCAAAATATACATTTCATTTCCAATAAAAATATAGAGTCATTTTCAAGAAAATCAATTTTTCGAAAAATTTTCCATATAAAGCGTAGTTTTTGGTAGAGCAGTTTTCTT
Source organism: Tenodera sinensis (assembly GCA_030765045.1). Classification (NCBI taxonomy): domain Eukaryota; kingdom Metazoa; phylum Arthropoda; class Insecta; order Mantodea; family Mantidae; genus Tenodera; species Tenodera sinensis. Next base: position 110,514,031 of record CM060969.1, read on the forward strand.
AAAAATCTTCGTGTCGCATGCTTGAAAGACATTAAACTAAATTCCACCTTTGGTTTTAACCGACTTTTCGTTTTTGAGTTATGTTGCCCATAGACACATTGACACCCCACCCACACGCCACCAACCCCCCCCCCCCCACCCACACACACGGACTTTTTTCTAAAAAGGCTTTTTTTTATTCAGGGGGCCTCAAAACATATATTTCCGGTGAAATCTCAACAGCGAATTTTTGGGTGGAATACAATACTTCCTCTACTTACTATACGTAGTAGAGAAAGTAAAAATGTTCAGGAGGGAGTATTCAACAAGTGGTGCAAAGTTATATGAAACCACAGTGTCTCAGTTCAATTCTTAGATTTCTCATAAGTTTGTTATCAAAAAGTTTTTTTAAAGAAAAATGTAGGTGGTACTCTAACATGCTTCTCTCTCTCTCTCTCTGTCTCTCTGTCTCTCTCTCTCTGCTTGGTTTAGAGCTCAGCTGATTGAAGCAGTAAATCTCGTTGGACAAGATTTCAGTGTGGAAGGCTACTTAGGCTCTAACTCACTGGAGTGCAGTCAAATCCATGCTAAAGAACGGGGTGGGCACACATGAAATAAACGGTATTCAGGTACTTTTTTATCAATGTGGTAAAGCATGGACTTTACGGTATATTTAAAGTAAACTAGGTCAAGAAAAACTTATAAAATATGTTTTTTTCTATATCTTGTATAGGTTATGTTAATATCACTGTTATCAAGCTATAAAATAAGTATCAACAAAGTTACAGAACTGTCCAAGTTAAAAGTTGCTTGTAGTCTTTTTTCTCTTGCATCAATGCGATTTATAATTGAATATGCTTTATAATTGACATCGGGACTATGAGTGGTACTTCATGAAGTATACAGGATAATAATAGTAATTTAATATAAGATAATATGCATTTATTATTGCAAATAATTTAGAAGGCGGTGAATAACTTAGAACATATAATTTTATATATAACTAACTCCACGGCGTAAACAGCCCTTTCTTGCCAAATCCTAAAGCCCGACCTCTGTCCACCACTGGCGTCATGAGTGGGGTGTAATACTGGGACGTGGTCAGCGCCCCGATCCCTCCCGGCCCCTATATGCGGTCTTGTCAATCAGAAGCCGCCACTTCTAAGTCAAGTAGATCCTCAATTGGGGGCTCAAGGACCTAATGAGGCTGGGTGAAGCCAGGACAATAAGTAACTATGAATTCGTGCCTGGACAATAGTGACACGTCTTAGACATGCGCAGAGGAATTCAAGTCCTCCACTTCCGACCTTTGAGGGCGTCGAATAGTAAAAGAATAATATATATCCGTGCCAATCAGTACGTGAAATGGTTCCATGTGGCAGCACGTGCAAGCAGAGATGCCAACATTATTTCATACAGAAGCATTTGTTACATTTCCAATTAATCGTCAATATTTCGCATTATAAAAGCGAAAATAGTATTTGATGTCACATTTTGACATGTGCGTCCTTGCCCCTTTACTTATATATACAACTAAACAACGAAGTCCTTTCTAATAATGCATGCAGAGTTTTCCAAAGATGGAAGTAACATAAAACAAGAGGATTTAAATACTCAATTCTCGTAATTTATATAAATACAGTGAAGAAATCGACAAAAACAACTACATACTATATTTGTAATAATCCATATGCATTTATTTGGAAGGCTAAAAGCCTATAGAAACATGACTGCAGCTCACACAAAATTTAATGGCAGGTGGTTTAACACAATATCCAATTAGAGATTTGCCACGCCTTCACACTGTGAAATCACGCTGTTTATAAATATCATTTTACGGTCACCAAATTCATTTACACAACAGGAAAGAGAATAGTGGCGTAGGGAAGTGGCGATTCCATCGCCCAATGGGAAACCACTGCAAGCAGCCACCCGAGTATTGCTGGGAAAACCAAAACATTTCGGGATTGGGAAGAAATGCCCAATCCCTACCTCAACAACTGAGGATCCACCCGAGTACGCTGGGGATAAAACAGGGACCATTAGCGTTGGACTTATCCCCCACCTTAAGTAAAGTGGGATTCAGAAGGAAAATGTGAGCCTCGAAAAGGGACGGATAGATAGACGAAGACTGCGCGAGAAATATGGATTAAGAATTGAAACATGGAATATAAAAACATTAGCTGGATGATAGTGGGGATAAAGAGATGGGTACAGATCGGAAGGTACACCAATTTTTAGAAGCAAGCCCATTGGGAAGGAACCCGAGGGGAAGACCAAGGATAACCTGGGAAGAAGGGACTAAAAGAGTGTGGCTAATAAAGGAAATACTTGGGATCAATTCAATAAACTAGCAGAGGATAGGATTGAGTTTAGGAAATGGATACGAGGTAAACCGCTACACTTCGATAGTATTAGAACAGGTAAGTTGAAGAAGAAGGAGAATAGTAATGATCAGCCAGTCGCCATTAAATTTTGTGTCTGCTGTAATAATATCGTCTCTAATTTCCAGCAATAAAACATTGTTTTGCACAGATAGCGTTGCCTCTGGGTCACGTTTTCTTTTCTTCCTTTCTTGCACTTAACACTTTTTAACTGTGTAAGTCACACTGCACCTGAATGAACGAAATGTTCCTCAAATGGGCCCACGATCCCTAACGTATAAAGTCACCCAATTCGTCTGTTCAGGATAAGGGAAATTCCTAGAGAAACCTTATCCAGACAACTCGCCCAAAACGAGATTGGAATTTAGGACTGCTTGAATTTGAGGCAGATACACCATAGAGTTGGGATTGTCCAAAAAAGGTGTGCTTCTTTTGTAATACGTATCACATATTTTCTTCCTGTTTTGCCCAAGCCAGATTAAAGTGAACATAACTGGATATGCAACCGTCACTGTTTACTATTACGTGAGCACTTACTCACAAGCACATCGCTTTTATGTGCTAAAATAGGCCGCAGTCATCATCGCGTCTTAAAACACTGCCGGAAATAACTGAGCGATGCTATCAGTTGTAAGTGAAATGCAAAGGAGCCACATGTGCGCGGCAACACAAGCTCATATCATCTCTGTCTCACTTTTTGTTCTGGTAGATGCAACACAAGACGGCCATTAAACTAATTTTTTACACGCCACTCTTCATGGCAGAGTGAAGAATGCGTACTTTTTATTGAGACAATTTGTCGACATGCGTACAAGAAAAGTCCATTGCATTTCTTCAACAAATATATTATGTTTGAACGATTCATTTGATACTTCGGAGGAATGCACAATAAAATTGTATCTAAATTAATCATTTTTCACATTACTTATATTTATAGGCGCATTTAGAAAACGCTTTCTTTGTGTGTAATGTACTGAAAACCCTGTATTAAAACAGTACCCTTGAGAATTGGGGGGGGGGGGGATGTTCGCTCCATTAGCATTGAAAAGCTTTTGACCCACCACATTCTTACACAATGGGCAACGTAATGAGCACAGTGGTGTTTTGTTTTCTTTAAGTTTAATGTTCTTTAGCCTGCGATGTCATATCGAACAAAAGAGTAGTATTACCAACTAATATTTACGTGTCGCTAAAGAAAGTTGAAATATTCCTTACTAAACTAAATAAACCCCGGCGCGACAGACCACGAGGGGCCAAGGCCTACTGCCCAGTCGCTGCGTCCCCCACCTCTGCCCACTACAGGCGTCATTGGTGAGGTGCAGTACTGGAGGATGGGACGTGGTCAGAGCCCCAAGCCCTCCCGGCCAGTTATGCGGTCTTCTAGACCTGTAGTAGCTCCTCAATTGGTCCCCCCCGGGACCTAACGAGGCTGAGTGCATCCTGACCTCCCAGAGGGGATAAAATCCCCATGCTGGTACCGGGGATCGAACCCGGGTCCTCCGTGCCAGAGGGAAGCGCGCTACTAACTGCGCTACGGAGGCGGTCAAAGAGTAGTATTACCAACTAATATTTACGTGTTTCTAAAGAAAGTTGAAATATTCCTTTCTCACGAAAAATCTCTATGGAAAATGTTATGTGAACAATGGCAAAGATTCTGTATGAAAATATAGCCACTCTAAATTAAGTTATAATAAAATTCTTCTTCATCTGATTATACTCCCCGTATGGAAGAATTATAGTCCCTAGGAATTACAAGTCTAGGGTCATATGCCTGTTGGGGAGAAGACGAGCCTATGGACCGGACAGAGTGAAGACCTGGTCAGCCCAGCACAAGGTGTGACAGTGAGGAAGAGCATGATATGAAATGCAGGCGAAATAGATGATTGAAAAGGTGACGTGGAGCAGTTTGTGGAACGAGTGGCAGGGGAAACCGGAGAACCCGGAGAAAACACGCACTGACGCCGCTTCGGTCATCACGAATACCACATGTGGGTCCCTAGAATTGAACCCAGACCGCCTGGGTGGTAAGCGAGCGGTCGAAGCTCTCAGCTATGGCACCGCCCTATATAATAGAATTATATTTATTAATATTAATAATATAATAGAACCATATTTATTATTATTATTAATTATTAATTATTATTATTATTATTATTATTATTATTATTATTATTATTATTATTATTATTATTATTATTATTATTATTACTATTACTATTACTATTACTATTACTATTACTATTACTATTACTATTACTATTACTATTACTATTATTATTATTATTATTATTATTATTATTATTATTATTATTATTATTATTATTATTATTATTATTATTATTATTATTATTATTATTATTATTATTATTATTATTATTATTATTATTATTATTATTATTATTATTATTATTATTATTATTATTATTATTATTATTATTAAGCCATTTATCATCATCGAAGAAAACGTCTAGCTATCTTACGGTTATAATCAACAAATTATGGTTTCTTTCGAGAGCTGTGTGACAACTTTACAGGTGTCCTGATTGTCTAAACATTTTTGTAGTCATATTAACGACATAAACCAACATTTCGAAGAGACCGATATGATCTCACGGCTTCATTGCACAAATAAATGTTGTCAACTGTTTTGGATGAAGTTTTGTGAAGAAATGAACACACCTTTGAAAGTGATATCTTGGTAACACAGAACATATTCAAAATATGTATTAGGTTTTAATTAGCAAAAAGAAATCTTGTTAACCTTGCACTGTCATCAAGAGGAAGATGTTTAAGAGGTATTGTTCTATTCACTTCGAAACTGAATTACAATTACATTCACTTTAGTAGACTTTTCCTTCATACTTCTCTCAAAATCTCGTCGCTTAAAGTGAAATGTGGCGAAAGTAATCACTTTGGTGTATGTTTATCAAGGTTTTGTTCTAACTTTCTCTGTTTGGCTCTCTGGAAATGTTAGCTGTAAGTGTGCGAAAACCGACCACAGCATTTAGGGTCTCTTAGAGTAGTGCTTGACTCCCATTCTTAACACAGGCGCTGAACACTTGACACATGAAATGAAATGATAATTGAGAAACACAGTTTGGATAACAAACGCAAGGGTACGCTACCGGCAGTTGTCAGTTAACAGGATCAGAAACATTTGAAAAGAAACCTCAGTTGGAAGTATGGTATTGGAGGGATTGGAACCTCAAAACTGTTGTTTAGTCCGTGTTGTAAACACATTGGACATCCGTGTCGGTTTAATGTATTTCAGATATCCTACTGCTCCACAATAATGCAAGTTTGCCGATGGGGCATTCAATAACAAATTACAACTGGAAAATATTCTCTTACGCTTGAAGTCCAGACTTGGGTCCAAGCGATTGCGACTTTTCGTCTCCTCAATATTCTTCTTTTTCTTCCAATTCAAGGTTAGTCCATTCCGAAGCCAAGAAATGCTTCGCCGTCTCTCTTTCGGTCGCCCTATACGCCGGCTTCCTGCTTCCAACTGGCAGCATTTTACGTGCGTCTTGACACTTAACATCTGTTTCGATAGTTACTCATTTCTTCCGACATACACCTCTTTAGCTGAAGTTATTTTCTGATTCCCTGACTTCTTATTGGACCTCTGAAGCTATTGCGAGTAATAATCATAGAAGATCCGGTTTAATGCATCTTGCTTCTATTGTTCGCGCCCGCGTTTCATTACCATACATCAGAGATGATTTTAAGGCAACCTTAGTTAAATTCTCCAAATTGAAAAATGAACTTCGGAATCAGAGCTGCCCCACTATCTCAGCAGTGGCGTAATGTGACTATTAGTTTCAGTCTTTAATCTTAGAGACACCTATCAACGAAAACGCAAGGTATACATTAAATGATAAAATAAATTAATGTTTTATTCATTATTATACATATAATAAAGATCTGAAACTCAAAATATCACAAATTCTTATCAAATTCTACAAATAAATACACCGTTAATAAACTTGCAGCAAAACTGAATAAACAATATCAATATTTGCAGTTTTTACAATGAATAAAAATCTGATGCGTTGCAATCACATGACTTTCTCTACTCTTGTACTAACCATTCTTACAAACTCTTATTCCTATATCTTATTCGTGTTAGTTGAGATAAACATTTGTACAAATTATCTTATTGCTTATTTCCTTGTAGGTGCAAGGGGAATGTTAAAATACAGTAGGATTTGTGCGATAGTCAAATGTTTGAGATTCTGTTGTCTTTGTACACTTAACATATAAAAAAAAATTAACAACGATGATCCATTTCACGAAAGTTCTGTTTTCCGAAACTCACACACATAACAAGGAATATATCCGAAATGGTTCACCCTACAAGAAAATTTATTCAGACATAAATTGTGTATTTTAGCAAGATCTACATTTTTGTATAGTATAATTTGGTCTATCTCTAACGGTTTACCAGTTATGCAAAAGTCGTCCAGAGTAAATACGACTACAGGGGCTAGAGCCAGAAAATTCAAGATATACATTTCATTTGTCATCAAAATATCTCAAACATATTACATTTTAATCAAAATCGTTAGAGCCATTTTCAAGAAAATAAAAATTTTCGAAAAAATTTCCAGTAGTTTAGGGTGGGGATATTTTCTTAAAAATCTTCATGTCGCATCCTTGAAAGACATTAAGCTTAAATACCAAGTTTGGCTTTTAACCGACTTTTCGTTTTTGAGTTATGCTGTCCAAAGATTGACAGACACAAAGACACACAGACACACAGAAAAACACACACGCAGACCTTTTTCTAAAAATGCTTTTTTTTATTCAGGGGGCCTCAAAACATGTATTTCCGGTGAAATCTCGACATCAAATTTTTGGGTGGAATACAATACTTCCCTACTTACCAGTAGAGAAAGTAAAAATAATCCTGCTTCATTTGGCAGTCTTACTAATTGAGCCAGAGGCACTAAACCATACTCTTTTCTATCATTTTGTACAAAATATAAATCAAACAATACATATACGGAAACAGTGGGCCTCGATTTATTAAAGAGTTACTATTTATATTCAAAAATCATTTCTACGGTACGTAAAGTGATATATTCTTGTAAATTCCTGTATGGTAGAAAATTAGTAAATAAAAAAAATAATATTTTCTCTGTTTTAGATGGGTCATTTCCATATAAGTTTGCAGATTATCATCATTTTCAGGCAGTGTTTTATATAATCACAGCTTTGTTAACCGTTGTTTCTAATATTTTAATTTCAATTATGCATTTATATCCTTCTATTCTTTAGTATGCTTTATTTATGGCAGCCTCCAATTGGAGGAAGCTGAATTCGGTAATAAATTCTCCCCCCCCCCCTCTCTCTCTGTACATATATAATACAAAAGAGCCCATTCTTCTCTAAATGTCCGATTAAGTATTATAGACAGTAATCTCGTAATTGCGCACAGCAGTGTTACATCGCTGGGTTAAAACACTGCTTGTGTGTTGTAAACAGCACACGAGAAGAGGAGGGGTGATGTCAAGAATGCCAGTACCTGGACTGTGATCCTCCAGGAGCATAAGTTCAAAGGAGAGTTAAATAGCATCCAATGGCGATTACAGGGGTGGAAATAAGCTTATGAAATACACAGGAAATTGTTTTGAAGCGATCTCGATGTAAGTAAATAGAGAAGATAAAATATGTAGCCATTAAGTAACTGTGTATTGTTTCTAGAATCGCCCTTGCAGTGTATTTTCGTTGTTTTATAGCTAAAATGCAATGCCTACTCACAGTAATACTGCTTCCCTAAATGAAATATACGTGTGACGCAGTTATTTCATATCCCTCTCGTATTCGCCCTGCAAGATGCATGCTCGCATCCTGCGGAGGGAGGGGCTGATTCATCTCCGTTATATCTACTAAATACATCTCAAACGTAATGGCTTTTGGCGGATAGGGGAGCGGCTAGCTGTAAGCACAAGAAATCTGCAAGTGTTTCATTTTCGGAATTGAACGTCTATAGAGAAAGGAATAACAAGAAAGCTGGATTAAGCTTGCGTATGTGCTGAAACACTTCACATCACTTATCGTACACGTGTAGCATTATAATGCACTCCTTTAATTGCACTTCTTTTAATAAAACATGTAATTAATAATAATTCCACTCAGGTTATTGTAGTCATATTTATATAGGTATACAGTTAATTAATGTATGTTTGAAATGAAGGTATACAACTAAGTTCACTTAAAAGGGAAGGTGCGCGGCCCCAACGGCTTTAACAAGGCAATAGCATGTTCTTAGGCCAATACTTTTAACTCAGGATAATTTCCACTTACCCAGGATGTCTTAAGTACTTATGACGAAACAGCGTTTTTCGGGCATACGCTATCTTTGCCTTCGCAAAATATGTTAAATTGTGTATATGTTTATTATTGCTTCTTGTAGGTCTGAAGGGAGCATGTCCGCCTTCTATATTCTGGGTCTGTGTGCGATTATCGGTTCCAACAATTTACCAGCGTTTCTTCTCTCCCGAGAAAATGAATGTCTGGGAATTTTCAATTCCAAGGACTTCGACATCACCTGTACATCGCCTGTGACGCGTTAGTAGTTAAATTAAGTATCAAATATCAAAACTCAACGCAATAAAAGAAGATGCAACATATATATATATATATATATATATATATATATATATATATATATATATATATATATATATATATATCCTTATAAAAGTTGTATTAGGTTCATTTTGATCTCTAATCAAGATTATGTGGAAAAAATTAGGATTGTAGAAGAAACTTCATTCTTTGTAGCGTGTAATTTTTATTGTGTGGAATAAATAAATTTTGAAGGAAATAGTGCGTTGCATTACTTTCTGGTCGACCCTCATATAAATGTACTGTAAAAGTTTGCAACGCTTCAGTAGTTTCAGAGAAAAAAAAATGTAAAACATAATTTAACATTGAGGAGATAGGCGATTCCAGGTTGCTTTAACAAGTGAACGGTGCTTCCCGTCTGCGCTGTAGCAAACCTTCCTATTTGATTCTTGAATAATTTCTGTCTTATTGCGTACGTACAATTTAGAACATTTGCTTCACACACCTACACCAAATGAATTTGCATTTCCTATCCCTCAGATATCACTAGGAGCTAGTATTTTGTGGCGTAATTCTCATAGACAAGACGCAGTGTAACAGCATTAAGAGCGTTCATCAATTTGGAATGGTTTCAAAGTTTTGTGTTTAAGTTCCCACGCAATCTGTCAGCACAAAATCTAAGCTGAAGCAAGTTAAGTGGTCAATTATACAACACCCACAATTTTCTATTGGGCTGGCACGTTCGGAATGTTAAACAAAACAACAAGCTTTCATCCGTATAGCGAAACGTGCTCTTGGTAATCTTATTCTGGTATACAGAAATCTCAATCATGTGGTACAGCAAAGAAATGCATGCATTCCAACATTACGACATAACAAGAGATAATGCACAAGATGTTGCAAAAACCCGCAGTGCATCCGTTGATTGATGAAACACACACTCTCTCTCTCTCTGGTTCATAATACATACATAGATATGTCGTAGGCTGAACACAGTAAAGTGGGTAACTCTGACTATGGGGTGACTTTTGTCCAATTTCCTTTTAGATTCCCAGCTTATTTGCAAATATAACGCAAAGCTAATAGGAAAAAAGTCTGATGCGTTGCACTCACATGACTTTCTCTACTCTTGTACTAACCATTCTTACAAACTCTTATTCCTATATCTTCGTGTTAGTTAAGATAAACATTTGCAAAAATTATCTTTTTGCTTATTTCCTTGTAGGTGCAAGGGGAATATTAGAATACAGCAGGCTTTGTGCGATAGTCAAATCTTTTAAAGCTTTGAGATTCCATTCTCTTTGCACAATTAACATATAAAACAATGAACAGCGATGTTCCATTTCACTAAAGTTTTAAGTTTTCGAAACTCACACACATAACAAGGAGTATCTCCGAAATGGTTCACCCTACAAGAAAATTCATTAAGACATAAATTGTGTATTTTAGTGAGATCTATTTACATTTCTTGTATATTAAGAATTTGTTATCTCTAACGGTTTCCAATTATGCAAAAGTCGTCCAGAGTAAATACGACTACAGAGGCTATAGCTAGAAAATTCAAGATATACATTTAATTTGCCATAAACCTATCGCAAACATATGACATTTTAATCAAAATCGTTAGAACCATTTTCAAGAAAATCAAAATTTCCGAAAAATTTTCCATGTAAAGGGTAGTTTAGGGTGGGGCTATTTTCTTCAAAATCTTCGTGTGGCATCCTTGAAAGGCATTAAACTTAAATACCAACTTTGGTTTTTAACCGACTTTTCGTTTTTGAGTTATGCTGTCCACAGACACAGACTGACAGACACACAGACAGACCTTTTTCTAAAAATGCTTTTCTTGGATTCAGAGGGTCTCAAAACATATATTTCCGGTGAAATCTCGACATAGAATTTTTGGGTGGAATACAATACTTCCCCTACTTACCAGTAGAGAAAGTAAAAATGGATGTATTAAAAAATTCAAACCGAGTTATGAGACCCCGCGCTGTGTGCGATTCGCATTTGGGAGATCGTGGGTTCGATCACGCGGCCGACTTTCCTGCTCCATTGTGTTTTTTCGAGGGTTTCCCCTAGGTGAATGCTGGAAAGATTAACATCTCCCGAATTTCCGATCTTTTCATTTCACTTCACTTCTCCTTTTGCTTTATCTTCGTCTTCCTTAGCTTTTTCAGGGTTGTAAGTGTTGGCGGGAGTGTCGGGGGCCGTTTGTACGAGCTGCCCCCGGAGAGACTCAATCTACAAACTGTATGGACCATGCCCTCTGCTTTAGTGTCTCCTAGGTCTCTGTCTCCTCTCACCTCACTCCTTGCTACTGGGGGTGCCGCCAGGGTCATAGGCACCAAACATCTTCCAAATGTTGTCATACCTCACACCTCAAAATATTCAAAGTGTAACAAAGGACATTTTCATAGAATCATTTCCGGAATAATCGTAACAAAATCTGCTATAATTTGTTTTCTCTTCATGATTGGGTTATAATAGTGATATAAATAGATAAATTATATCTCCATAAGTTCGTATGCAAATATGTAGAAGACAAAAGAGTTACTTTTTATGTGACTAGTGGAATAAGTAGGGCCTGGATTTTAATAATAAATGTTTCAATAATGCCGTATAAAATCACTCTAAAAGTTTAAACAAACAACATTAAATTACAAAAGATGACCCAAGAACTGTGATGTTTGAAAAATCAGAATAGAAAATTGCTTTCGAAGGCCTTATAAAACTAGCGTTCACTCATTTTAGCTCTAAGATTATACAAAATTCACTGAGAATGAAAAGGATTTCACAGAGCATAAAAATAAGGGCAACAGCAACCTGCTGTATGCACTTATTGACGCAAAAAATAGGTAAACCTGACCTGTCTCATTCTGTCTGGAACGTTCATAAGTCCGCTCAAAATAGTCACCCCTCTACCCAAAAGCAACCATTCTCAGGATGAGCCTTAAATAGGTATGCGATTTTTTCCATGATTGCATGTAGATGATACATAAAATTACTCAGTTAAACGGTGAAATTTTGCATGCCTGAGAAACTATTCTTAAGTAAAATATGAATAACATTGAACCTTTTGTTTATGCAAGTAAATGAAATAAAATTACAAAACACAAAGGGTAAGAAAAATATAAAATGGCGTGAAATATTAGAAACTATACTAAAACAAAAATCTGATGTGTTGCACTTACATGACTTTCTCTGCTCTTGTACTAACCATTCTTACAAACTCTTATTCCTATATCTTCTTCGTGTTAGTTAAAATAAACATTTTTACAACTTATTGCTTATTTCCTTGTAGGTGCAATCGCTTTGTGCGATAGTCAAATGTTTGAGATTCTGTTGTCTTTGCACACTTAACATATAAAAAAATGAACAACGATGGCCCATTTCACGAAAGTTCCAAGTTTTCCGAAACTCACACACATAACAAGGTATATCTCCGAAATGGTTCACCCTACAAGAAAATTTATTGAGACATAAATTGTGTATTTTAGCAAGATCTACATTTTTTGTAGAGTATGATTTGGTCTATCTCTAACGGTTTACCAGTTATGCAAAAGTCGTCCAGAGTAAATACGACTACAGGGGCTATAGCCAGAAAATTCAGGATATACATTTCATTTGTCATCAAAATATCTCAAACATATGGCATTTTAATCAAAATCGTTAGAGCCATTTTCAAGAAAATAAAAATTTTCGAAAAATTTTCCATGTAAAGGGTAGTTTAGTGTGGGGCTATTTTCTTCAAAATCTTCGTGTCACATCCTTGCAGACATTAAACTTAAATACCAACTTTGATTTTTAACCGACTTTTCGTTTTTGAGTTATGCTGTCCACAGACTGACAGACTGACAGACTGACACACACACAGACACACAGACACACAGACACACACGCGGACCTTTTTCTAAAAATGCTTTTTTTGGATTCAGGGGGCCTCAAAACATGTATTTCAGGTGAAATCTCGACTTCGAATTTTTGGGTGGAATACAATACTTCCCCTACTTACCAGTAGAGAAAGTAAAAATGAACAACGATGATCCATTTCACAAAGTTCTAAGTTTTCCAAAACTCACACACATAACAAGGAATATCTCAGAAATGGTTCGCCCTACAAGAAAATTTATTGAGACATAAATTGTGTATTTTAGCAAGATCTACATTTTTTGTATAGTATAATTTGGTCTATCTCTAACGGTTTACCAGTTATGCAAAATTCGTCCAGAGTAAATACGACTACAGGGACTCTAGCCAGAAAATTCAAGATATACATTTCATTTTTCATAAAAATATCTCAAACATATGACATTTTAATCAAAATTGTTTGAGCCATTTTCAAGAAAATCAAAATTTTCGAAAAATTTTCCATGTAAAGGGTAGTTTAGGGTAGAGCTATTCTCTTGAAAATCTTCGTGTCGCATCCTTGAATTACAATAAACTTAAATACCAAGTTTGGTTTATAACCGATTTTTTGTTTTTGAGTTATGCTCTCCGTAGACAGACTGACTGACACAGACACACACACGGAACTTTTTCTAAAAATGCTTTTTTTGGATTCAGGGGGTTTCAAAACATATATTTCCGGTGAAATCTCGACATTGAATTTTTGGGTGGAATACAATACTTCCCCTACATACCAGTAGAGAAAGTAAAAATGACAAAACGTTAACAAAAATGAACTAATAAATATGCATTTTAATAATCTTAAATGATTTATCTCGAACATGTTACCAATGCATATGATTATAACAATTGAAACATGGCCTATGATCAGAATTCGGCCATTGATGATAACTAAGGGATGCCTGTAAAGTAGTAAAATCATATGAAGTTAGACACCAATTCCTTCCTTTTTTTTTTTTTTTTTTTTTTTTTTTTCTTTCCTTCCTTTCTGTTTGGGCGATGACTTGCAGGACTGCAATATAAGCGGTGTCCACAGTTTCAGACACTCAATGAGCCGCCCACGGGTAACAGCTGGGACAGCAACAATTTGGTGCAAGAAGTGTGCAAAACGCCTCCCACAACACGCTTGTCCAAAATGTCATCTCCAGTGCGAGTGGACAAACAGCTGTACGAGATAGTGTTACCGTTGTAATACTTACTGGTGAGTACTAGAAACATTTAAGGTAAGATATACGACATCCTAATTAGGGATTTCGTCAAACAACAAGCTTTAGCACGTATGTTTAAAAAAAGGTTTCCGATATTCCAACAGGAGTTGGGGATAGTGAAAACTAGAATAAATGCTTATGTAAACATATGTCCGGAAACAAATATGTGTTGAGATATGAGCCATGTAATGTATCCACATTTTTTATGGATTTGGCATATACCAATGTCTTTAAATGTCCCCATAGTCAGAAACCCAATAGATTGAGGTCCGGTCGAATGCGGAGGCCATGATACTGGTTCTCCTCGACCAATACATCTTCCAGTATCAGGATCGCTTTAGTCCCAATGTGTGGATGACAGATTCCTAGGACCATACATTTTACCAAACAGATTAACAGGTGATGTGTATCATCGATTCCAGCGCCATGAGTTACCCGTGCTTTTGGAGGGGTTGTGCTTGTGGAAAGGCGACGCAAGTGGTTTAGGCACCACCCCCATTTTTTACGCATTGTGCGATAATAATTAAACTAAATATTTAATGGATGATGGATTGGTCAAGGAGGTCCAGTAGCATGACCTCCCCGTTCGCCGGACTTCAGTCCATTAGGTTTCTGGCTTGGGGATATTTAAAGATATTGGTATATGCCAAACCTATCCGAAATGTCCATACGTTGCACATTTTTCTAAAATGGCTCATATCTTAACAAGTATTTGTTTCTGGACATATGTTTATGGGAACATTTATTCTAGTTTTGACCAATCCCAACTCCTGTGCAATATCGGACACTTTTTAAACATTCTGTATATATAGGTATCCCCCCTCTCTCTCTCTCTCTCTCTCTCTCTCTCTCTCTCTCTCATCTATATATTTTTTGCGTGTGTATGTGCGTTTGTATGTAAACAACATAGTTCAAAAACGAAAAGCTACATACATATCCAATATTCAATTTCAAACTTGAATACTGCACCTGTTTGGAATCCAAGGCAGGATTTTTAAGCATTTCTCCCCGCACCACCCCCCCCCCCATAACAATTCTTCATATAGATCATTTTGTATGCTCTTATTTATCATATATGGTTCCAATTTTTTAATAAAATTTTATATGTAAATGAGATGTGGGCATGACAAATAAAATATACATTTTTCGAGTTTTTCTGTAGAATAATCCTAATTTGTTAAAATGGAATCAGTCATAATTTTGGCCAATTTCAACTCATAAAAGTGAG
This sequence comes from Tenodera sinensis, assembly GCA_030765045.1. Classification (NCBI taxonomy): domain Eukaryota; kingdom Metazoa; phylum Arthropoda; class Insecta; order Mantodea; family Mantidae; genus Tenodera; species Tenodera sinensis. Next base: position 110,529,312 of record CM060969.1, read on the forward strand.
TTTTGTAAAGTAATCAATCGGGCTATCATGATGTTAAAAGATCATTATGCCCTATATTCGTTAGCTTATGGGAAGCAGGTGAAGATTTTGATTTGTCTAACAAAATACCAGTGATTGCGCTAGTGAGGCAGTCATTTTAGAGGCTGCAGTATCCTCTCTTTGTTTTTGAATATAGTATTGATAAGAAAATAAATGAAAGTAATGTAGAAGACCTTACCCCGCTGTGTGTGTGTGTGTGTGTGTGTGTGTGTGTGTGTGTGTGTGTGTGTGTGTGTGTGTGTGTGTGCATGGGGAATATTTTGTTTAATCATCCGTCATTGCTTATCAAAGAACATTTCTATAAAATCTAAAAATCAAGACACAAGTAGTTTCAGGTTATAAGGTCGAGCTAATTACATATTAAACATGTCTGACCAAGATCAATCTAAAACAGGTACATGCTGAAAAAAACCAGCTTTATTAATTTCCTGAAAATTTACGTAATGTTCTTCTAACAAATCACGATTCAAAAATCTATGAAATACTGTTCGTATTTACTGATTTTTATATAACTGGAAACCATAACAGATAGACAAAGTCATGCTAGAGAAAACTTGAAACATAATTTTATCAATTCTAAGTACTTAGGTAGCGTTTGTTATTTCCAAGATAAATACTGGTGTTTGTTTACAGGTACCTTCCAGTCTTTTAAGTCAGTATTTTAAGTATTGTTTCAGTATTTAACTTCGGTACGTTAAGGGGTTTCTCACGAGTACCTCCAAACAGTGTGCATTACTGGTATATTAAAGGCTTGCACAGAAATTGATACATAGGAACACCGAATTGAAATTTTCAATTATTTTGTTGCTTAACGACGCTGTCAATTACCAGGATTACATCGGCATCACCGATGTGCCGTAATTTCGTCCCGCAGGAGTTGTGTTACATACCAGTAAATCTACTGACATAAAGCTGTCATTTTTAAGCAAACTTAATCACTATTGAAAAAACTCAGAGCAACGCAACTTAACCGTCAAATGGAATCACAACTGAACTCTAATCCGGCACGATTCACAGTCACTGAACGCTTCGTAAATGTTTATCTGTCTGACTTTCTCAGTCCTTCACTTCGTGTAAGTTCTTCACAAAGGCTTCACAAAGTGGTTATCAATTGTCTAAGACGTCCGTTAAAGGTTTCCCTGAACTCCGCATATCCAAAATTATGGCACTTACACTACTTGACACTCGGATATCAAGTATATTAAAGGATCCTTCTTAGCGAGTGTCACCTCCAAACCACGCATTCAAATCCTTACAGCTCTCGATCCAAAATTCTAAGAAATACATTAGGTCAGGGCTGTGCTGGCCAGCACCACATTAGTCTCCGTGCTACTGTAAATTTCTAAATTTGTCATGCTTGGCCGTTTCCGGGAATATTTTAGGCTCCATATAAATATCAACAAATTTCATCTCCGTGCAACTGTCACAACTTCGGGAAAGGCTAGGCTGTTGTGCTCCAATCACACACACACACACACACACACACACACACAAACACACAAAGCCTTACATATGTATGTATACACCTACGCTTTTAATAGTTAACTCAACTCAGCCTGTCATAATGCGCTTGTCACCTAGAATGAAATTTGTATTAAAATGTTCTAACATTTTCAATGTTAAGAGAGAACAAGCTACATAGAAACAATATTTCTATGTGTAATCGTTGCTTGTATTTAGGGGTACAAAAATCTGATGTGTTGCACTCACATGACTTTCTCTACTCTCGAACTAACCATTCTTACAAACTCTTATTCCTATATCTTCTTTCTTGTTAGTTGAGATAAACATTTGCACAAATTATCTTATTGCTTATTTCCTTGTAGGTGCAACAGGAATGTTAGAACAGTAGGCTTTGTGCGATAGTCAAATGTTTTAAAGCTTTGAGATTCTGTTGTCTTTGCACACTTAACATATAAAAAAATGAACAACGATGATCCATTTCACGAAAGTTCTAAGTTTTCCGAAACTCACACACATAACAAGGAATGTCTCCGAAATGGTTCACCATACAAGAAATTTTATTGAGACATAAATTGTGTATTTTAGCAAGATCTACATTTTTGTACAGCAAGATTTTGTCTATCTCTAACGATTTACCAGTTATGCAAAATTAGTCCAGAGTAAATACGGCTACATGAGCTATAGCCAGAAAATTCAAGATATACATTTCATTTGTCACCAAAATATCTCAAACATATGACATTTTAATCAAAATCGTTAGAGCCATTTTCAAGAAAATCAAAATTTTCGAAAAATTTTCCATGTAAAGGGTAGTTTAGGGTAGAGCTATTCTCTTCAAAATCTTCGTGTCGCATGCTTGAATGACAATAAACTTAAATACCAAGTTTGGTTTTTAACCGATTTTTTGTTTTTGAGTTATGCTCTCCATAGACAGACTGACAGACTGACACACACACACACACACACACACACACACACACACACACACACACACACACGACCTTTTTCTAAAAATGCTTTTTTTGGATTCAAGGGGTCTCAAAACCTATATTTCCGGTGAAATCTCGACATCGAATTTTTGGGTGGAATACTACTTACCAGTAGAGAAAGTAAAAAGGCATGAGAGTTACAAGGCAGATCACTTTGGGTAGTGCACCTTCTAACACACAACATGGATTCGGCACTAAGAGTTTGACACTGTCAGTAAACAATAAACCAAACAAAAGCTAACAAAAAAGATAAACTATGCATTTATCACTCATGGGAGTAAAACAAAGGCGGAAGCCCGAGATTTATCTAGATTCATCCAGATTTTTTCCTTATTCTGACAAGACAATGTTGGGTAATATTAAGGCTCTATGAACCCCGGGCTCATTTGAGCACCATTTTGCCCACTCCATTCATCGTCCGATATGGCCTGCCAGGTTAAAGGAGTTAAAACTTTAAAAAAAAAAAAAAAAAAAAACTTATGTAATGCACTCACATAGCTCTTTCTCTACTTTTGTACTAACTATTCTTACAAACTCTTATACCTCTATCTTCTTCCTATTACTTGATATAAACATTTGAAAAGATTCTCTTACTGCTGATTTACTTGTAGGTGTAAGGGGAATATGGGAATACAGTACGCTATGAGCGATAGTCAAATCTTTTAAAGCTTTGAAATTCCTGTCTCTTTGCACGGCCAAATATATAAAAAAATTTGATGTGTTGCACTCACATGACTTTCTCTACTTTTGTACTAACCATTCTTACAAACTCTTATTCCTATATCTTCTTCGTGTTAGTTAAAATAAACATTCGTACAAATTATCTTATTGCTTATGTCCTTGTAGGTACAAGGGGAATATTAGAATACAGAAGGCTTTGTGCGACAGTCAAAATTTTTGACCTTTGAGATTCCCTTCTCTTTGCACGATTAACATATAAAAAAAATGAACAACGTTGTTGCATTTCGCTAAAGTTCTAAGTTTTCCGAAACTCACACACATAACAAGGAATATCTCCGAAATGGTTCACCCTACAAGAAAAAATATTTGGACATAAATTGTGTATTTTAGCAAGATCTACATTTTTTGTAGAGTATAATTTGGTCTATCTCTATCGGTTTAACAGTTATGCAAAAGTCGTCCAGAGTAAATACGACTACAGGGGCTATAGCCAGAAAATTCAAGATATACATTTCATTTATCATAAAAATATCTCAAACATATGACATTTTAATCAAAATCGTTAGAACCATTTTCAAGAAAAATCAAAATTTTCGAAACAATTTTCCATGTAAAGTGTAGTTTAGGGTGGGGCTATTTTCTTCGAAATCTTCGTGTCGCATCCTTGAAAGACATTAAACTTAAATACCAACTTTGGTTTTTAACCGACTTTTCGTTTTTGAGTTATGCTGTCCACAGACTGACAGACTGACAGACTGACACACACACAGACACAGACACACACACGGACCTTTTTCTAAAAATGCTTTTTTGGATTCAGGGGATCTCAAAACATATATTTCCGGTGAAATCTCGACATGGAATTTTTGGTGGAATACAATACTTCCCCTACTTACCAGTAGAGAAAGTAAAAAGGAGGGTCGCTTTTAGGATTAGCAGAAGCTTTACACAAGTGCATAGAACATTTTTCAAAATTAGTATACGGAGTGAAATGATTTAAAATATAGACGATGATGGAAGCCAAAATTCCTTAATCGGAGGCCAGTTCGGAGTAAATGCAACTGACTGACAAATGCCTGCGTCATATTTTTTTAACCCCCTCCTCACTCGTAGCGTTTTCATTCTGAGCACAGCAATGAAGAACCATTCTTGTTTCACTTACAGAAATGGTTGTCTTGTCCGTAAAAAATAACATTGGTAGTGTTAGGTGCAGTAGCTTGGAAATGTTTGCCAAGTCAGATGGCGCAGCAGACGTGGAGTAGGTATCATTCAATAAGATCAATTAGGTTCAATATCAAGCTGCACGAGTAATTGGGCTATTTGATACGAGCGATAATGTGTTCTGTAGTGGCCTGTTTAAGCCCTTCAAATAGAGGATTTGTTTTGTCACTTCACTCCGTTGTGCGTCATTACTTTGTTCCTACCGTGTTTCTTCTTACTGACATTAGCTACTCCCAGTTCTTTTTCGCTTTATCATCTTTCTTCATTTTCTTTACTTGTCTTCAACTCATTTTAGTTTCAGCTCTACCTTGATTTTTGTGCTTTATTATCATCCTTCTCTTATTTTCTATTCCGAAATACACACTTCTGCCTCTTCTTCGTCTTTCTACTTTCTTTGCTACCTATAGGACAAATTTCGTGTTCCATCAAAAA